>JAIUND010000819.1:0-51165 GCA_034699125.1 Gisinianus flammeolus | reverse complement strand
ATGCCATGACCTTTTCTGTCACCCTGAATTTTTTCAGAATTTTACCCACAAAGACGGACGCAGTAGTCGCATTTCCGGACATTAAGGAAAATCGTTATATAGTTCGTTTGTGAACTTAACAGACGATATATTGAAATTATCGTTTATGGACGAAGTAATTAAATGAAGGGTGAACCACCAAATCCGTATGTTAATGTGAATTGCTGTACGTATTAGGATTTCCTAATAGTCTCTGCATGGAGAATTGCATTTATTTTGAAAAGCACATATTTAAGTAGGAGACATTTTTGAGACGAAGAATGCACCAGGAAATGGTTCCGTCATTTAAGTTTCCAATTTCCAATATGGCCAATATGGCCAATGGCCAATGATTGAAATATACCTGTAAGAAATTGCAATTTGCAAGAGGTTTTTTGGTGGTTGGACTTGTCATTGAGTTATTGTTATGTAAATGAAAAAACATATGGATTGATTTGTGTGTGTCATTTGACATTGTTGTACAGTTATTGTTGTCGGAAGAAGAGGAAAGAGACGGGGGAAGATGAAGAGAGTCTTCAAGGGATATTAGCTGATGGGAATAGCAGTAATAAGGACACGACTTCCCTCAAATCTCACAATGGTGTTCTCAATATGAAAGCCCCTCTTATGAAAACCAAATCCATTGGGTAAGTACCAAATCCATTACATTTGTCACTGCACCTTTTCCCTTTTTTTTTCTTTGTATTTCTTACTATCGTATATAGATTTTTAGATTTGCAGATATGTAGGGATTTTTAGATAAATCTAAAAAGCACTAGAAAGTAAAAATATGTACAAAGTCGTTCGTATTTTTTATTTTCGCAATTTTTTGACAATTTAAACATTTAAACGTTGTGAATTTTTTTGGATATTCATAACAGCATATATATTTTCTAGAAATTTAATTTTCTAATAGAATTATAGAATTTTCTAGTTTGGATTTTTGTGACACATTTAGAATTTAGAAATATAACAACACACGTTTTGTACGCAAAAACAATTTAGAAACGTTTCCGTTCTTATTTAGTTTATTTTAGAAATGCTTCAATCTATATATATATATATTTGAAAATTTGAGAATGAGAAAATAGTATCAATAAGAAATGATGTACTTGTCAATTTTCTTTTTTGTACTGTCTGTATATTTTTATACTGTCTCTTGTGTATCTATTCTTTAAATTATTCACGGGAGGATTTCTTTAAAAAATCTCTCAAAGTCGTACAAAACAAGCACACAGATGAAAAGACAAGGCGTGAAATGTATACATATAATATATATATGTATGTTTCGTCAAAAAATATATAAAACGTGTTTAGTAAACACTGTTTTACACAGGAATTTGAAATCCAAATATACGTTTGAAGGAAGAAAAAATAACATTTAACATGTATATAAGTATATTTGATCTATAAATGTAATTTATGTAAACAAAAAAAAAACCAAACATATGCATACAAAAAAAAATATTTGTCTGTTTTGTGGTGGGGAAAAAAATCATAAAGTTCTGTCGCGTGTGTGTGGAAACTGAAATTGCATTTTTCATTGTAGAATCATTGCTGCAGCGACCAGTCGTCTCTCTCGTAGCATCGTTTGTCGTAGGACAAATAGCAAGCAAGTGTGCTTTCCGTATAATATCGTTGTGTCTGTATACACCAAAACAAAAAATATATACATACTTATATAAATATCATTCTTACATAGAAATCTATCTGAATTTATTTTCTGTGATATCCGTCTCTTGATGTATAAGTATATCTTACAAATGAATATGTGTTCGTGTGTCACAGTAAATATTAGATCTCTAGTCTGTCATCGTGTCTGTGTGTTCGTAATCTGTAATCCGTAATCCGTAATCCGTAATTCGTATGTGTAAACTATACAAAAAATAACTGTATGTCTGTGGCCATTGTATCGTCTTTCTGTGTGCATAGCCAAATAGCCAAATTCCATCAAATACATGTATATCGTACATATATATTATACCAACTTCTAAGCCCAAAGTAGACTTTCTCTCTATCTGTAACTGTAAACACGAGATCACAATGTATTTCCCATATTTATGCAATGCACTATGCAAAAATCCTTCCATCTTCCATTTTCCATTTCACGTATTCGTATGTATACCAACCACTTTTTTCGGCTACAAATATAGTACATATGGTAAACATATAATCTCTCTCTTCCACTCTCTCATACAATTTGCCCACACATGACGATTTATATATATATATATATCTGTACTTCAGCACACACATCACTGCAATACAAAAGAAATGAAAATATTGCAACTGGGAGTGATTCATGGAAATGATTTGTTTCTCACTCTTTCGTGTCATCTCCTGCATCATAACTTGTATGTGTATTGTGTACACACAATTCTTTGTGCTTTCCCCTCAAAATCTCCAAAACCATTCCTCCTCACGTCATTCACAATGCTCACAACAAAGAAAAAAAAAGAATGTGTACGCTAAAGGAAATGAGCTGCAGGATATTCGTATGTTATCATTTGAATGCACAATGCATGATGACGTTTTTGTTTACACAAAAAATTTATTTTGATTTTGATTTTGAGAGTCGTTTATGTTTTTCTTTTGGTTTTTTGGATGAAAACGGTCAAAAGGGTGGAATCCAGACAACATTTCTAACTTCAAAAGCTTGAACATCATGAGTTTGTGTACATGACAGAGGGATCTTTGTTTTTGTTTTGGTTGCGTGTTATTTTCCATCCTAGTTTATTTATTATTTACATATTTGTGTATACAAGTTACTCTCAACTCATCCATTTTTAATTTTATCCCCCGTCCGTCCATGTATCAACTACATCATCATGGAAATACGATAAAATGAAGAGTATAAAAATTTGAATAGGAATTGGTGTATGTAATTTATAATATAGAAATATAAAGTACATATTTTCCAAGTACACATACATACGATACAAGAATAGCAGCGAGAGAGAGAGAGAGAGAGACATGGATCTCTCTCCGTCTGTAAAAGGGAAAGGAGAATAGACAATTCATGGTATGGTAGGTAACGATAATTGCTCCGTTACAAAACTCGTTACTCCAACATCCAGCACACTGTTCAACAAATTGACTAAGCCTTTAAGTACAAGTGCTAAAACATGTTATGGTCTACAGAGAGAGGAGGGAGAGAAGGAAAAATAAAGTGATAGAATGGGAAGGAGGAGGAAGGGGAAGGGAGTTGAGGTGGGGTGGGATTTTGTACTTTCTTTTTGTTCCCACGCCATCATCATGCTATGTACAATAAACTAAGCATGTATATGGTTTATTACTTTTATTACTACTACTGTTTGATATGACCTCAGGTCTCACTTTCTCTCTCTCTCTTTTTCATCTCAGGTTAGTCAGTTAACTTAACTTAGGAACTTCCATAAATTCCTGTTTGTTGTTTCTCCATTCTGTTTCTCACTGAAATGTGACGGTTTCAAAGAGTCAGAAAGACAAAACCTTGGAAATTCACATGAACAACAGTGAAAGTGACTGGAAGTACAAGTACAAGTACCAAAAAAATAGAGTACAACTTTTCATCCATTTCATATGTATGTATATATTTATACAATAACAATAAGGATATTAAAGTTTAATTCTTTTACAACAGACAAAAAGTGCTTTGAAAGCCAACAGAAACCAAAAAGGGAACTGCAGACTTTTTAGTCCTCACAATAATACAAATCATCTGTTCTGCTGTTCTTTATTATGTTTTATTATGGTTTCTCACTTTATTGTTCCTGTATCCTACATTGAGAATTAGAACAAAATGCAGTTAAAAATGTTCTGAAACTCTGAAACTCTGTACTAGATAATAAATACAAATTGGAAATACATTGACATTGTGGGGGAAATGCTGCACATAAGTACCGCAAATCCCCTTCCTCTACAGATCATCTCTGAATTCAGACTCGTTTGCGCAAGGTGTGTAATGCTTGATAGCATTTGGAGTCAGAATCATATGTGAACTCAATTTATTTAGTAGTGTTTCCATTCCCAAAATGAAATTGAAAGAAAACACTCACCATTTACACAATTCTTGGGAAAACTTGCGGCGGATTCATATTCAAATAAACATCCAGATGTGGAGGAACCGTCAGACTTCCTTTGTTTTCCTTCAAATTCAAACAACTGATGATGGTAATTGTACATACTTGTTTCAATATATATATATGTGACGAAGGCGGAAAGGAGGAGGAGGGAAAGGACTTGCGTTGCCAGTCAGAGGAAAAACATCCTTGTTTTTGGTGTGGAAAGCAATGTTTCGCAGAATCGTCCGAATGGACTAAAACAAAAGTTCAGTTTCTCCAACTTTATTACATAAATTATTCATGAACACAAAAAGTTAAGAGAAGAGAGAACGTTTTTCTCTAGATTTTTCTTCGAAAGAGAATCTTGACTGAGAATTGAACAAAAGGAGAGAAAAGGATGTACATATTGATTTTCATCTCGGTTTTCTCTACACCCTGCCAATAAGTCATAAACAACGAGGGATTGATCCTGAGTTACAATTGAAAAGATATATATATATATATCTGTAAATGCGTCACATCCCTTTGAAAATCCATATTGTTTTTACCTGGAAATAAAATATTTGTAGACACTCCGCGAGCGGCTGTTGAAAAACAAGGCTCTAGAGTTATATAGTTATAGTTAGCCGGAGAATAAATTCTGTGTGTAAGTCAAATGGGGGATAAAGAAAAAGTGTATGTGTTGGTGTTGCCTCTCGTCCCCATGGTCTAATATAATATAATACAAATGTAAAGCTTTACTTTCTCCCTCTATAACAGAAAAACAATACAATACGTAGCCAGAGAGAGCAAACTTGGATTTATTTCCATACATATCTAAAGTACAGATATCCTCCGAACGTGAATTGAACCCAATAAACAGACAGAACACACAGCAAAAGAACAAAGGAAAACCAATCTGTGTTCAATAAAAAAAAAAAATTTTGTAACCGAGACCAAGACCAAGAAAATCGAAAAAATAAAAAAACCCACCCAACTTATCACAACGACTCAAAGAAATTCTGAGAAAATCTACAAAGACACACGCTAAGAAGGGGCGAAAGAACGAGAGAAAGTGATTTGCTTTCTCTTTTTCTAAAAAACTAAAAAACTAAAAACAAAAAAAAAAAATAACTAAGAAGAAAGCAGCAAAGAAAATTTCCATCGTGCTCTTTGCGCCCTCTTCTTTATTTTATCCACAAAATTATCCAGGAGCTGGAAACTCCTTTGGGTTCTGGAGACTCAGTCTAGATGTGCTCCACTCCGTTTTATTTGCGCCCTGTCCCACTTTCTCCTCATTTTCGCTTTCCCTTTGAACGAGCACGTTTCCACCAACGCTCGAATCCAAGCTGACGTGATTTGAATACTTCATTTTTTTTCTCTCTCTTTCTTTCTCTTTCTCTCCTCTCCGTCTAAACTTAAAACCAGTTCAAGCTGGGAATAAAAATTTTTGGTATAGGGGAAAGGAAATTGTGTGTACATCTGCAGATCTGCAGAGAGAGAGCGGGGGGGGGGGAGAGGAGGACCTAAAAAGGAGGGCCATCACTTAAATGATTACATATAAATTGCTCTATCCTGTATATAGAGTTTTTTGAAATTCCCCAGCAACTCTCAAAGTTAATTGATTGAATTTCCTTATTGCCGATTCCAAATGATGTTTTATTAAGGGGGGAAAGAGAGAAAAGTTGATTAGCTGGATTCATTGGCATCTTGATTGCAAATTTGTCAAGTTCAAACAATTAAAGCACAAATTGAATTCAAAGGGAAGGTTAATTGAAAGTTGGGAACTGAAGAAGAAGAGTGAGACGGAGAAAGAGAAAGCGAGAGTGGAAATGTTCATGTAAATAGCAAATAAACTGAGGAGTACAAACTGAAATCGAGAAACGTAGTAGAAAAAAAAGGGAAGAGGTGAGAGATTAACGTGTCATGAATATCTTCTCCCCTCAAAAAGCGAGCTAGAGAAAGGAAAAGCGAGAAATCCATAACAAAAGACCGGGAAGACGACGAAGAAGACGAAGAAGGAAAAATGTTTTGCTCTTGAAGAAACCTGACAGACAAAAAAAAATAATAAGAAAATAGAAAATTGGAAGGAAAGTAAATATTTAAATAGAGGAGATGGTAAGACTGATATTCAATCTAAATCTAAATAGCTTGTTTAAATATTTAATGGGAAACTCTTGTGAAATGAAGACGCTAATGTGTGAATTTGAGCTTAAAATGTCTAATGCCTAATGGAAAGCACCTGAAGATTTTCCAAGTCCAAGTCTTTTTCGTCGGAAAAAGGGAGAGAGAAAGAGGAGGAAGAATCAGTGGCATGGATTTTTTCTATCGGGATGAGTTCATATATGATGTGTGTGTGTGTGTGTTTGTGGGAGTATATAGGCAGAGTAAGATAAATAGATGCATGTTGAAAGATGATAAAAGCAATTTTGATGGTTTGGCAGGAAAATCCTGGAACCAGAATCCAAGTGAAAATATAAAAGAAAAGAACACAAAGAGACATGAGAGAGAGAGAGAGAATGAGTGGAAAAGTATTTCATGCTGAGATGCCATGTGAGAAATCTGAGAAAAATAAGGATGAGATTCGCCTAGGGGATGGATAATGAAGCTGAGCTCTTTGAGCTATAGATCCATTCCATTCCACCACTGCATCTACTACTTTAGTCTTCTTCTTCTCCTTCTTCTTCTTCTATTACTTCTACTTCTGCTTTTACTTTTTTCCCCTCTTTACTTTCTCCTCTTTTACTTCTACTTCTTTACTCTTTTACTCCTGACAGGGGTGAATAGATGCGGACGGAATAGGAATTCCAGTGAAAAGTGCTGTTTTTCGATTGCTTCGCTCAATGGTGTCTTTTGCATGATCAATGAGATGGTTAGACATTCTAAGGATAAAAAGCTACATAGCAAACCTATCACTCCCATACATAGTACATACACGTACAATAAATATAGACATATAGAGAGATACCTAACACATACCTACTCACACTCACCGCCCTACAAAACCATAATGAAAATGAAAACGAAAACGAGTCGTTGCGTAACAATAAGAGAAAACCAAGGGGAAAGAGAGCAAGAAAAAAGAATAAACCAAGTAAACCAAAAAAAAAAAAGAAGTGATATCTGACTAACAAATGTACCGCGTACTTTCCTTCATATTTCCCCAAAGATATCTGTACATTTGTACATGTACATGTACATACAAATACAACAAAGTACATAATAGCTTGCCACGCCACCGGCGAGTATCTCCATTTCACACACAATTTCTTTTTTTTCTATACATACATATCTGTAAGTCTCTTTGAAAAAGGGAAAGTATGAGCATTGAGTATTGAGCATCCATTGACTTATTCAACTCTTTTGTGAATTTTATGTATTCAGTATTCAGTATTCAGTATCAGGATTAGTTCACTACAATTTTTCCCCATAAAACATGTTCCGAGAAAGTTATGAATGTACAACACAGAGCTCCGTTTTATTAGCTAGGATTTATATCTGTATATATAAAAGTTTTTTCCATATACATATCCGTATCTCTCTGTCTGTAGTAGTTTTGCTGATGAGTCCTTTTCTGTTCTCAACTCTCTCTCTCAGTTTCTTCATCTTTCACTTTCGTCTTCCTCTTCTGTGATTTGAGTTGAGTTGAGTTGAGTTGAGAGATGAGGAGTTTCTTTGGTAGTGAAGTTCGAGGCGGGAAGGAAGAGGAACGGAAGTGTTCATGAAAGATTGCGTCCGGGACTCAATGATTATCTTGATGATGTACAAGGAAGGAAGCTCCTCTCGATGACCATGACCTCAGAGCAAATGAGAACGAGACCTCTATTTCCCCTTTTTATATCTCTCCCTCTTTCCCTCTCACATGAATCCATTTCGCCGTACTCTTTCCTTCTCTCTCTCTTTCTCTCACTTTATCTTTCCCCTCTCTGTCAATACCCCAAAGGTTTGTTTATACTTTATACCCACACACAAAAAAGTAAAGTATACAAAAACAAATCTCGCATAAAAGCAGACGCGGAACAAAAAAAATACTGTCGAAACTCGAATGACATGGAGATTCCAATGGGGAATTGATGGAATTCTTGTAATTTTTCAAGCAATTGTTGTAACATTAACTTCTTTCAACCTACATTTCGGGGCGGAAGACAAAAAACCAATGTGAATTTCAATTTCAAGTCTCATCCATGCATTTTCCACCGACAAAAAAAAACGCTACTCCTGAATATTTTACTATAGCATTAAGTACTTTCCTCCCTTTTTTTATTCAGTACACACCAAGTTGTTGAAAATTTTACTTGATTCTGACGAAAATTGGTTTCTCGACATAATGACAAACACAAATCAGAATCAATATAAAAAAAAAGGGAAAAAGAAAGTTGAGATATGTGAAGTGAATGTTTGTGGTTGAATTGTTCGATTAGGAATTTCCCAGTCGGGAAATAGAAAAAAAGGAAGGAAAGAAAGAGAAAAAGAAATGGGAAAAGAACAAAAGAGAGATCGCGAAACAAAATGAATTGACTTTCAAGGTCCATCGTGACTCGTCATAAATAGTGATCCACGGGTTCAAATTTGAGCTGGACAAGACTCCTTGATGAATTCCTATATGAATGGAATTGAAAATGTTAAAAGACAAAAAAAAAAAAAAACGGGGTTGAGAGTTGAGAAATCTTCTAGTCAGTTAATGGTTTTTTTCTTCTTCATCTTCATTTTTTTTGGATCCTTCCTTCTCCTCAAAAATATGAGTTGAAGTTGAAAAAGAAAGGGAAAAAAAAGTGAGGCGTGGACTTGCTCTTGCTTGAAAATGAAAATCTCCCGTACACTACAGATATTTTATTTTGTTTTAGGATATTTCCCTATATGAGCCTGTATGAACGAGAAAGTTTCAAGGGTCATTTGACTTTTGACGAATCGAGTTGCCAGTTACAAATGTGAAAAGTTGGCCCGTTAAACTTGAGTGTTAAACTCATCTTTATGAGCCATAAGATGTTCTCTGTTTCTCCCTTTCCTATTTCCTCTATCTCCTATCTTTTTCAAATCCTTGTGTGAGCCTTGTGAAAGTGAAACTACGTCCCAGTTTCCACAATACTCACAATCCACACAATCCACACAATTTACACAATTCCTATCCAGTACAAAGTCCCTGCCTAGAGATATATTTAAATGTATATATGCAAATGTAATCCAAATCCCAAAATACTTTACAATTATCATTGGAAATTAGAGCTCAAGCCCCTCCGGTGAGAAGTGAGAACTAAACACCACGATAAGGATTATACAGTTTCAAAGAAATTAAATTATTTCTCTCCCCCCCCCCCCCAACAAAAGAAATCCAACAACATTTACATTTACAGTGGAAAGTAGGAGAGATGGAGAGATGGAGAGATGGAGAGTGTCACCTTGTCTGATCGTTGTCTCAAGCAAATTAAATTCCTCAGATGATGAATTGCTATGGACAGTGTGAGGACAAGCCTCATGGACACACACAAAATCCCTATTAGAAAGGGAGAAGAAAGAAAATGAAAAGGAGCTCCCAAGTTCATTCTTTCTATATTCTATCTCTATTGTAGATATCCTTTTTTTTGTCTTGTCTTTTGATGGGGTGAACCATCGATAGTTTTATAGTGGAGAGAGCAATACAATTTCCTCGAGACTCAGAATAAGGAGTTGAGTGGAGAGTTGATACAATAAAAAAAAGGAGAAAATAACACGGTGCATTAATCCCTTGTAAAGAAAGCAAATCTTTACAGTCCATGCAGTTTACAGTGTAGCCCAATAACGTATGACTGTTCCACTAGGACCAAAGCAGAACATCTCAATTATGAACGCATGGGGAGCCTATCGATTTGCTCATTGCGCTTGCGGGTTGTGCAAATATCTTCGTCCTCTCTACCTCACTCCCTGAGCCTGAGCCTGCCCGGGTCTACAGCACCACTTTCTCCTTTCTCTCTCTCTCTCTCTCATTTTTTTCATTTTCTCTTTCTCTCTCTCTCCCTCTTTCTCTTTTTTTGCTTTCTCTCTTGCTTTCTCCCGCTTTCCCTTCCCTGAGAGAGAAAGAGAGTCCCGTTAGAGTGAGGTATTCAGCCCAGTTACGACTTTCGGTTTGAGTTTTGACTATTTCTTCAGTCCGCCGTTTCGTATTCTACATCCTGTGTCCTCGTCCTTTCATCCTCTCTCTCTCTCTCTCCCTCTCTTGGCTTGTGTGTCCCGAGTTCATAGTCCGGAATCCAATCCAGAATCCAGCGCACATGTACACGCAATGGACACAATTGTCACTACAATTGTAACTTGTAACCTTCTAACGGGAACGGTACGGCACGGAGCGATAGGTTCATGTACTGTCTTTTTTTTCTCTTTCTCTTTCTCTCTCCACACTGTATATGTGTATTTGTACAGGGAGAGAGAGTTCACCAAGGCTACGCGATTTGAGGAAAAAAAAAATATATAGAGAAGGAAAGAAGGAGAGCCTACTAAATTCTATGAGATTATCGGCTGGGTTGAGTAAACAAAGGATTTTGTCCTTGTTGAGTCAGATGATGATAACAAGACGACGTGTTTGTACAAAAGAAGAACGCTTGACTTAGAATTAGAATTAGAATTAGGATTACCAATGGGATTAGAATTATCCGACGAGAATTGAAATTAGAGTTAGAGAATTGGATTCAGAGTTAGAGGTTAGAATTTCATTGGATCTTTCCGCATGTGTGTGTGTGTGTTTGTGTCATTGAACGATTCAAGGACTGCTCCTTGTTCCTGGAGTAGCCACAGTTTTTTACATCTGTTTTTTCTCTTCTTTTCTCTTCTCTTCTCTCTCTCTAATTGGCTTCTGGTTGAACGGTGAATATTGTGAATTGTGAATTGGCAAATTTGGTTAATGATTTGCATACAAAATTCGAGAGATAGAGAAAGGGAGAAGAACTCTCACAAATTGTTCTCATCATCTGAGTAAACACACACATACAGATTTCTGTGTGTGTGTGTGTGTGTATACCTACAAAAACATTCGCTCACATGCACAACTGCAATTCATTTCAAGTCGATAGATATTGACTTTAAATGAACCGTTCAACATCTGGCTCCAACCTCATCCTTCCTCTTACCTCACCAAATTCATTCCTCTTCCCACCCACCCCCCACCCCCCTCCAACTCGCCGTCCTAACTCTCTCGAAATCAACTTGAACTCAATTCTCAGCTCCCTCAACTCTGGAATCTAGAATCCATACACATTGAATCATAGAATCTAGTTCTAGCGATATGAATGTAAATACATGCTGCAACCATGATAAGGTATTCCGCGTTATTTAACTATTCACTACTCAGCTATTCAAAAAAATAACAAGTACAGAAGGAAATTGTGTAGAAGTTCCGTAGTCACTCACAGTCACATTCTCATTCACTTGCATCCACCCACCCACAACGTATCATCTCATCTCATCCTCTCCCCTTTGTTTACTTCTCAATTCCCAGGGAATGACTTCACTTGAAGCGAACGAGGAAATCATCACTCACAATTACAAACAATGTAGAAATTGGTTTGTGTACGTACAAAAGTACAAATGGAGATGATACAATTTGTCTCATTATATGATATGAAATGGAAAAAAGGTAATTTTGTATGAGTATAGTCAACAGTTTCAACTGACAGACCACAAATCAAGGTTTTATCTTCATTTTATCATTCAATTCAACCATGATCGAGAGTTGACTCGGGAAAAACCCCACCTACACACTGACTGCTCTGCTCTGTGTTTCCCTCCGTCTTCTCCTTCTTCATGCTCCATCCATCCCATCCTCGTAAATAATTTAGCAAGTAGTAAAATTAATTTATTTTCAACACGTGTTCAAACAAAACGTTCGGATCCTTCCTCCCCAAAAAAAAAAGTTTACACAGTTATAATGTACAGAGTCCTCATCCAAAAAAATATATACTTCCCACACATACACACGGATCACTAAACACATTTCATGTTTCTGTATATATGGACAAATCCTACGATCGAGAAACCTTTTACATATAGGATACAGTTCTCAATATTATACACAGACATATTGCCTTTAGCTTGTACATGTCTCGTCCACACTATTACCTTCAGTCTCCAACACACGAGTAATGGAGAAGTTGTTTTAATCTGACTGCTCAGCGAGTTGCCTATCCGAATTTTATGTGGTTATAAACTGGATTCAATAAAAAAAGCGCGAGTCTACTTGAAACTGAGAATATGTGTGTGTGTGTGTGTGGGATATGCCATATAACATGCGTACACACAAGAAATGGGAAACAGAGAGAGAGAGAGAGAAAAGTTTCAATATCCTTTACTTGTTTATAGCTTGCGTATAAAACTATTATGGCCCTTACGACTTGTTCGAATCACAAAAGGTAAAAAGATAAAAAAAAAAGAGAAAGAAAGAAAGGGGTAGAAGAGAAATGAGGAGAAAGTCTGCTATGAAGAGAGAAAATAGGGAGAGAGAAAAAGCGAGAGAGAGAGAGCGAGAGAAAATGGAAAGAGCAGTTGAATGGTAGAATATGGTTTGATATGGCCTAGTTGAACTGCACAGTCTGGGAAACTGTGTCGTCTGTCTTCTCATCTTCACTTTCCCTCCTTCTCTCTCTCTCTCTCTCTCTCACACGCTCTCGCTCTCTCTCTTTGTCTTTGTCTCCCCTTTTCTGATTTCTAGTGCTAACGTTTGGCTATGTGTACGAAGAACTACGGTGGTTCCGTCTGGATAGAGAAAGGTGTGTGTGAGCTGAGCAAATATTACTCGGAATTAAATGAGATTCTGCATGTACGTAGAGACAGAGAGAGAGAGCGAGAGAAATGGAAAGGATGAAACACTGTTGTTTCACATGTAAAAATATTACGTCAAGTACCAAGTACATACTACTCAATTTGTAAGAGTAGATTCATCACTATCAAGAGTCTGGAGGTATACAGAGAAAATATGTAAGAGAAAGAGAAATGGACGGAAACCTTATCAGACGCTGTATTTATGAGCAATAATACAACTCGTAGATGTTGTCATGACGATAAAAAGCTAGTGAAACTTGGTTCATGTTCAATATATACATACATGTAGGCAGAGGGGGACGGAGGAGCCCACATGGATGGGAAAAAAGAAGGAAGAGATAAGATAAGGTTTCCATCTACTTGATAAATATTAAAAAATATTTGCCATGTCGTCCGTCACAGTCATGTCTGTAGGTAGATTCTATGCCGTCGTGCAATGCCATGGAGTTTATGTAGGCAGTAGACAGTATATTTGACTGTGCACTATGCACTATGCATTTAAATTAAAAAACTTTGCAGTTTTCCCCCGCGTTCTCATTTTTTTTTTTTTTGGACGTGAATATTCGAAATTCAAAATTCGGATCCGGTTTCAGGGAAATGAAATTGAATTTACTTTTGCAAACGAGAAGAAATGGAGAACAAGGTGGGATTTTGGCATTTGAATGAGAGAGAGAGAGGGAGAGAGAGAGAGGAAAGTGAGGGCTATATGCATGTATGGATCTATGTGCAAGTGAGTGAAGTTGTGGAACGTGGAACAAAACCTTTGTGCCTTTTCTCGTCCTCTAACTTTCCAGTATTTACATATATATATATATATTTCGATTTCTATTTCTACTCTTCTATTCTCTTTCCATGCTTTTGAGCATCCCGTCAAAGTCTTCATTAGATGTTTTCGGGGAATGAGCTCAACCAATGTTTTAAATATTTAATGAGTCACTAGGTTATTCATAGTAGAGATACAGATGTGGGGAGATGTATAGATACAAATGTGGATTCAAACTCCCGTCTTTCTCTCGTCTTCGCTTTATTATTATATTATTATTATATTATTATATTATCTAATATTATATCACAGTCATTATATTTTCCCCTTTGTACAGTTTTGACTCGACTCGACAGACAGTCTTGTTTTTATTTTATTCTTTTTCAACTTTTTTTTTCTCTCTTTCTTTTTTTCTTGAATGAAAATTAAAGAATCTAAATGTTATTTTTCATAATTCCTCTCTTTTTTATTCGACATTTTACACTTGAAAGTCGTCAAGTTAAAATATGGTAAATATTGAGCAAGGTCTCATAATTTTTATAATTTGATACTCAAAAGTGGTTCGTTTTGTTTAGTTTAGTTCCTCTTCCCCCCCACCAGAAAATTGTTCATTTGGAAAATTGGGGAGGGGGAGAGCTGAAAACTGGAGTAAACTGAGCCGAGGGAAGGACATTTTGGAATTTAGATACACACACACACACACACACATTAGAGTGAAAGTACAGTCCCATCAAAGCTTTTACTACATACTACGTGTATCTGTAGTATTTATTTACCAACTAAAACCGGAGGGGAAGCCTCGACCAATTCCACGTAACCATTTACCGTTTACTAATATTTTCGATGATGGAAATATATATGGAACGTACAAAATATATGCAAACTGCAAAAATTCATATTCAAAATTCAAAGTCTTTCATTCTTAGTC
Source organism: Gisinianus flammeolus (assembly GCA_034699125.1). NCBI lineage: Eukaryota > Metazoa > Arthropoda > Collembola > Symphypleona > Katiannidae > Gisinianus > Gisinianus flammeolus. The sequence goes on along the minus strand of JAIUND010000819.1, from coordinate 36,650 downwards.
AATTCCCACTTTCAAATTCTACTTACGTTTCAATTCTGGTAGTATATTTACATTTCTCTCACTCTCTCTCTCTCTCTTTCTCTCTTTTCATGCACTTGGGAACATTTCCTCGTTTGATGTACATACATGCACTGTGTGTGTGTGTGTGTCATGTCATTTGGTCGGGAGTACATGGAAAGAGTACTAATTGAATAGTGATAATAAGAATGGAGAAAGCATAAGGATATGTGGAGGTAGGTGCTTCGAACGATAAGTCGGAATGACTAAGTCCCATTTCCGCATTACAATGGGAAAATCCTTTCAAGTTTGAACCCAGTCAAAACATATGGAGAATGGAGAAAATTACAGATCGAGAATGGAGAAATTACACATCATTTCCGACTACTTCCCCATACATATGGAGAATGAATGGTATAGAGAATAATAGAATCGGTCCGTGATTGTATAGTTTAATTCTTGTGAATCCTGAATCCTGAATTCAGACGCATCATTATAATTTACAGCTATCGTTTATTTATCGGATGACTTCAGTTGAGTTTGAGAGTTTATACGAGTCCACAGACAGAGAGTCAGCATTTCATCTGTGAAATCCCTATAGTCAAAAAACCATACCAATTAAATTGAGCAGTTACATACATACTTTCTAAAAAAGAGTCCAAAAAGTCTACATGCATGGCCATGAAGCATGAAACTCTCTCTCTCTCTCTCTCTCTCTCTCTCTCTCTCTCTCTCCACTCTTCACTTTCAGCTCTCTCTCTCTCCATATGCAAATCCAAATGTCTGTGTGCCTATGCCATAAATTCATCCAAAATACATAGCAACTTTGAGATTCTCTGTCTGTTGAAAACCTTTTTGAAATTCCAATCATTCGGGGAATTTACTGTAGGATAATCAAAATGTAGACGAGAGAGAAACGGGGGGGGGGGGAAAGTGAAATCTAAAGTCAAATACAGAGAAAGAAAAAAAAGACTATGAGCATTCAAATACTGCTCTGATAGAAATAGAAATCCGTTTGAATCGCCATTGGAATATTTTTAGAAAAAAGCAACAGTCTGCACTTGGATGAATAGTAAGTGAATAGTAAAAAAGGTAAATTTGTGCAAACATATGACGCATTTACAAGGACCGGTAAATCCAGACTCCATACCCTTTTTTTTTTTTTTTTTATTTGATAGAGTTTTTATTAGATTATTAACAGTTACACATGTGAATGGAGAATTCCGGATTTTGAGTTTGACGTACTATACATTCCAAACGACCGTCAAGTAAGGACAGATATGTAAACACGTAAGTTGAGAGTCAAGCCATCAATACAGAATACAGATACAAACGAATATGAGAATACCTGAGATTTTTTCCTAGAATATTTTTTTACTTTAGAGATAGAGAAATATGGCACAGCGAGAGGGAAAAGGTTTATGAGCGGGTGGAAATAAAAAAAGGGAAGGCAAGCCAGAGCGAGTGAATGTGAGTTGCTTGTCGGTAGGTAGAAAAAAACTTGTGAGTTTTTTTTTTCAAGTCTCTGCGGATATTTCCTACCTTTACTCTCTCGACGACTCCAAATTTACATAAGTTATGTGAGAGTGTAGAAAGATGGAAGGACGGAAGGAAGAAGGAAGAAGGAAGGTTGATGAATGTGAATGTGAGATGGGCACAGAGTACACTGGGACAGGCACCAGCAAGGAGCAAGAGAGTGAAAGTGTAAAGGGAAAAGCAATGGCAATGGCAATGGCAATGGGGGGAAAAGAAGGAAAAAGCTTTGAGAGCTCCAAGACTATTGATTAAACGTCAAATACTTAGTCAAGTCCGCCTCTAGTTATTTTGTTATTCAGATGGAGTGTGTAGCCTGTACACGGAATTACTTGGAGAGAGAGAGAGAAAGAGAGAGACAGTGAGAGGAAGCGAGAACACAGCCGTATTTTTATTTCCGTATGAAGAGACATGAGAAAGACAATTTTCAATAATCAGCACTAATGACTTTAACCTCACAGGGATTTTCAGAGTTGGAGGATGACGAAGCGTATACATTTTCATTCGTAATTTGTATATCTTTGCTACATGCTGTGCGTATCGTACATACGTATATGTGTGTGTATGTGTGTATGTGTGTGCGTGTTTGTTATGTTAAGCTATGTAAAAGTTGTCGGATTTTCGGTATGGACTGCCAGAGCGAAAGGAATTATTGCCAACGGTTCCCCACTAATATACGAGTCTTTTAATGAGGACTCTCTCCGATTTGCTACACATAAACTACATAATATTATAATGTTGTAGTTGGCGTTGAGTAAATGGTAGTTCAAGGGTATATTGAATTAAAACGCACATACCAACCGACCGACCGACCAACCAACCAACCAACCAACCAACCGAGCAACCAACCAACCAACCAGTCACGGCAGTTACATGTATGGAGTTTGGCAGGAGAAAGTACATGCAATAAATGAGAGATTGGCTAGAGGTTGGGAAAACATGATGATACTGCTGAGAAGCACGCTCTTTCCCTACTGGAGACACAGTCACAGTCCTCGTCGTCGTCGTCATCATCATCATCATCGTCGTTCTGGTTCTCATATATGCAAGTGACATCGAGGAGGATTTCTTTACGACCCATGTCAATCCCTACAGATAGTTCTCTCTCTCTCACTCTCACTCTGTCTCTATTTATTCTTATGCTGGTTACCAGTTACTAGTTATTCTCTCTCACTCTCTGTTTTCTTCTTCGTTATAAGTTACCAGAGTTGAAGTTACTCACATATTAAATGACTGCATGAGGGAGAGACAGACAGAGAGAGTTGAGAAGGATGAATGATCCCAGATGAACGAGTATATTTGAGGATTGCTCAACCATAGAGTAATTAAAAGGCAGGGATTCCTTGGCTTACATGACAGGATAATTTCCAATTATCACTGTTAGATTCCATTAATAAATATACACAGTATGTCCGTCCGTCCGTCTATGTACATGCTTTAGATTTAATGAAATGCTCTACAATTTTCCTTTTGCTCTTTTCAAGATCAAGAAAAGCCTCGGAGCTTTATAAAATCTGAAGGAGTTGGAAAGAGAAATAGAAAGTGGGTCTTCGTCTTCCATTCAACAAGAATTATGGGCCAGTGCAAAAGAAGAAGAAGAAGAAAGAGACGAAGGAGAAGAAGACTTGAATCTTAAATCTCAAGTATAGAGATAGAGAATTGAGTTCCAACTGCTTTCTCTCTCTCTTTCTTTCTCCTCACTCTGTGTCTCTTTCTATGTGACAGAAACAGAGCGAAAGACCACAAGTTGTTCTAGCCCAATATGTATACACAAGTAGCTATTGCCCATCTTGTTGGTACATAATGGTGGACCCATCACATTGCTGGTTTCCTCTAATTAAATATTCCATCTCACTCACTCTCTCTCTCCCTCTCTCTCTCCCTCTCTCAACTCAAGTATATCTGTGGTGTACAGATATATGTGTGCAATCATTCAGATGCTTTTCCCCAAATTGCAAATGAAAACAGAAAACATGTACAAACCAACTCACAGACATGGAGAAAATATGGAGGATTCTGAGTAACTGAGTTTGAGAGTACATTCGTTTTGTGTATACGGCTTTCCATTTCCATGGAGTCGCTGCCACATTTAAAATCAGAATTCCAAGTCGGAGCCAGAACCAAAAACCTATAGAGAATGTATTAAAACGGTTTGGGCTCCCTCTGACAACTATACTGGAATATTCCTGGCTCCCCTAAATATTTACTCGTGTATTTGTTTATGTGTGGATGGAGTGGAGTTTATATGTATGACTTTTTGAGAAGAGAGAGAGAGAGAGAGAGAGAGGGAGAAAGTAGGATGACGGCTAAGGTGGATGGAGATGGGTCATGTGGAAGTCGAAGAGCGTGACTGTCGAGGGAAGTGGTGCTTACCAGGAGGATTTATCTAGAGCAGCCAGATTGTGTATATTTGTTAGGGTAGGAATAGGGCGGGGAGGCCGTAATGTAAGATGCTAGTTTTGCCATGATTTGCTTTACGACTATACATACACATACATATATACACAAACACACACACACACAAGGAAACACGTCTACAAACATCCTAGCTCTAATTCTAACTCAAAGTCTGTACAGCGTGGTGGGTTGTGGATTGTAGGTTGGAGGTTGAAGTTGGTTTCGAGGATTCTCTTGGAAATTTGAGGGAAGCAAAACTTAAACTCAAATCTTGCCAATTTCTGGATTTGGGGATTCCCAGATCTCAGAGGTGTGTGCGGTGATGGTATTTGTGTGTGTGTGTGTGTGTGTGTGTGGCTATGTGTTTCTCTAAGTGTATACATTACACGAGGAAGCAAAACGCTTTCTCTGCCTATTTCTCACTTTCTCTTTCCCTTTCTTGTTCTCACACTTTCACTTTCTCTCGCCCTTTCTCTCTCTCTCTGGAGTAAAAAAAATTGAATGCAAAGATTGTGAATAAGGATTAATGCTGGAAGGGGAAGGAGGTATAATCAAAAGGAGACTCATGCTGCTCGGAGCATTAGCATTAGTAGAATAATGCAGGGCGTTTATCATTGACGTCATAATTAATGAATCTAGAATAGCTTGAATAGGAAGAGTTTGTAGTTTGTAGAAATTTGAGAAGGACTTTTTCCTCTCTCTCTCTCCCTCTTTCTCCATCTTCTTTTCCTTCGTCCCATTTTATATTTTTTTATGCTCTTTGCCTACGTGAGTTTAGTATTACTCGAGTTTTTTTTTCGGTCCTAGATTTTAATTCTTTCCTCACCGTCTTTTCATCCTCTTCCTTTTTTTCTACAGACATTTTATACTTTTATTTAACAAGGGGGAAAAGAGTGAGAATGTTGGTACATATATCAGGAGGTAGTTTTAATTGAAGGTTGTCGGATGATGGGTAAAGAGAGTAAAGAGATGTTGAACATTTTCTTATTCGCACTCTCATTTTCCCTTCTCTATGTGTCCAGATTGCTTGAAGGGTTTAGCAAGAAAAGGAGAAAGTGGAAGGAAATTGGAAAAGGCAAAGAAAGTGTGAGAAAGTAAGAAAGAGGAGAAAAGAAAAAGAAATAAAGCGAAAAAAAAGGGGGAATGAGTTGGTTCTGGTTCTGGTTCTGTATTTGGATTTGGGAGCGAAGCAGCAGTACACACTCTTTGGTTCCGTTTTCGACGTGAACGTGGGGGAGAGCGTGCGTCTTTGAGTCCTCCGAGTCCTTCTCTCTCTCTCTCTCTTTCTCTCACTTTTTCCCTCTATAAAAGAAAGCTGGAGAGGAATAGGGAAAGAAACCGTAATGCGATCCTCAGTAAAGAATATGATGCGAGCCAGGTGTGGTGGCATTCCCAACACTTTGTCTTTGCCTTCCTTTTTGGTCTTATCCTCTTCGTATTCGTCTTATTCTTCATCATCTTATTCATCGTACAGGTCTTACTCTTGGTTTTCATCTTCAGATTGCCCACAACGACGACTTTCCTCTCTCTCTCTCCTCCCTTTGTAGGGGGAAAGTACACACTTTCTATTTTTTTTTGTACACACACTCCACAGAACAGCAAAAGGGGAAAAAAGAAATCTCAATACTCAAATCCTGGAGTCATCCTTCTTACAATCCTTGTTAGTCCTCTATCAGTATTTACTACTACTACCATACAACGACAAAAAAAAGTAGAAGGAAGATAGAGGAAAAAAAAGGAAAGGGACTCCTCTGTGGGAAATATGCACACACAACCGTACTTGGAGAGTAGAACCCTGTTCCCTTGGTCTTCTTCTGGTTCTTCTGGTTCTTCTGGTTCTACTACTAGACGACAACGTAGTACAGTCACACTCCTCTTGTATTCCTATTCGTATTCGTATACAGACAGCAGTCATAGGGATACGAGGACTACGACGGAGGTTATAGAGTCGCTTCTCCAACTCAACCAACCTTCCTTTTATTGATTTTATTCATCCAGCCAGCAAGAGTGTTTGGAGTGTTGGATGTGTGTATGTGTGTGTGTGCTGGTGGTGTGTGTGTATGAGGACTGAGTGTAGTACATAGTAGTGCTGGTGGTGTGTACATACATACATATATACATACATATATATAGAGTGAAGAGTAATATACGCTTCATCTGTGTTACCCAAAGCCAGCATCTCGCATTCCCCCTCTGATGTTCCGAGTGTGAACTAGTCCTCCTTTCCCCCTTTCCAACCAACAACACAAACCAACCACCAAAGTCACATATATACACGAACAAAAATACCAAAATATATACCAATACCAATAAATACCAACAAGTAGTGTGTGTGTCTTCACTAATTTACTAATTTGACATCCTCAGTGCTCCTCCGAATATATATATAAATAATTGAGAGTTTTTCCCCCACCCTCTCTCATCTGTTTTGTCGGATCAATTTGGATAACGGATAAAAATTTCTCTCTAGTTCGTTCTCTCTGTTGTTTTTTTTTGTTTTAGTTTCCCCCCTTTCATTTCGTTCGCGAATTTTTTTACTACTTCCCATCAACCAAATACCAACGACCAAATCTTATCGAGTCTGTTTTATTTTAGTCTACCCTTCTTCTTCTTCTTCTTCTACAAAATTAAATTATTTCAAATGTGTGTGTGTACTCATTGATGTTCGTGTGAAAACATAAAAAAAGTCACATTCCCAGAATGTTTGGAGGCCTTAAAAGTCACAGTTTATCCAAGCTTGCCCTCTCCAAGTTCCTTTCTCAAAGCATGTAAGCAGCCAATTTTTTTTCTTCACAAAATACGATATCATATTATTATTATATAATTTATATATAAAAATCAAAAAACTTTACTCTAAATTATTCTTTTTTTATACAAAATTCCATTCATTAATCTCTCTCTCTCTCACTTTAATTTTATACATTGGATTGTCTACAATTGTAATTGTAATTGTGATTCTAAACATGTAATTATCAAATCCCATTTGTAATTTGGAATTTGAAATGCAGGATTGTTAATTTGTACTTTCGGTCCTCTCAACAAAACAATAACAACAAATTGTCAATTCCGAATTCAGTTCAAATTAATTTCCTTTGGGGTTTTTTTCATTTATACCTACAACAAAAAAACAACGATTAATGCGTGTATACTTTATTTATTTGGTAGTCTAGTCCAGTAGAAACTAGATTAATCTACAGTTAATCCGTCATTTCCGTTTATAGTTCACAATCTACAGTACAGTCGTTCTACAGTGTGTTCGTGCGTGCGTAATCTGTAATTCCAACATTTTTTTCCTATACTAAATTACGAGTGAATCTCTCTCTATCAAAAACACATATATATATATACCAAAAAGAAAATTGCAATAAAAAGAAATCCAAATCCAAATCCAAATCAAGATTCCAGAATCGTCGATTGGAAAATCGAATTCTCTTTCATCTCTTCGTCGATCGTCGTCAATCGTCAATCGTTCAGAGAGTACTCTTTTGACCTCGAACTTCCGACTAATTCTCAAACTTTTACTCTCTCTCTCTCTCTCTTTCTCTCTTCCCCACATCGTCTTCTTCCTTCTTGTTCCATATGAATCCAGGCAGTTACTCGACAAATAAATTTGTCTCAGTTCTCCAATCTATGGGGAATAAATTACTGGACTTTCCCTTCTGGTTACTCCATTGGTGAGTCGTATTATTGGGTGAAGATACAAGATAAACCTATAAGATAATAAAAAAAAACAGGTTTTCCCAATTTACTTTCTCTTTTCCGTCGCCTTTTCTCCGTTCTCGATGAATCTCTCTCTCTTTTCTCTCTCTCTATCTCTCTCTCTTTTTCTCCCTCTCTCAAACAGTTGACTACTCTTCACGTGTGTCTCCGACTCCCTGTCTTCATCCGAATCCAATTCCACTTTAGTTGGAATTCCCGACTCAAACCATATTAGTAAATGTGATTGGTGATTGGAATGTGAGCCATTTGGATGTGTACGTGTGTCCACACCAACACACACTCACACTCACTCACAACGGCCATACTATCAACTCTAATTCACCACGGACACTGTGTTTCTCGATGTGTTTCTATGTGTATGAGAAAAAAAAGAAAGGGGCAGGCAGTTAACATATAAACACGATTTGAATTGTGTTTTCATGTCGACTCGTCATTCTAAATGGGGTGATTTGAGGAGATTGATCATATCCATTACATCCATGATATTATCCCTCCTCCTTTTGAATTTCCTCAAGTTATCAACCCACCAGTTTTTTTTTTTGTAATTACTAATTACACACAAACGCTGCAGGGAAATCGAAAAATCCTTCATGCCTCATACCCGCTCCACAAAAAAAAGAGTCAGAGTGAATACATGTACGATACTTACGATATGTACAAAAAATTATAAAAAGAAAAGGAAGGGAAAATCCATGTCCACACAAAAAAAAAGAAACTCAAACCAAAACTAAAGTCAAATTTGAAGCTTGAACAAAAAGTCAAAGCCAAAAAGCCCAAAACCCACAAATCCAAAGGGAGAAGGAGGAGGAACGTTAATCACATTGTGTTCATGACAGGTTTTTAGTGGTGATCCGGAAATTTCCCGGGTGGAATGAAAGGACGGGTGATATGTCAAGTGGAAGCATAATGAAAGTTAAGAAGAGGATTAAGATGGTATGATTAGAGAGAAAAGGCAGGGGCTGGCTTGGCTTGGCTTGCCTTGGCTGACTGTGTGTGGATTGTAGAACTAAAATGAGGAAGCCATCACACACAAAAGATTCCTTGTCTCGTTTCCCTCTCGTCTCCGAGAGTATCGTATATATAGAAGAAGAGAAGAAAGATGGGAAAGGCCTATGGAAGACGGGGAAATCTGAATCCAAAATTCTCCAAAAGATTGTGTGTACATATACTACGACAGGACATAACGTTCTGTAGACGAAGGAATGTGTAGAAGCTTATCTCGAGGTCTCTAGTTTAGAAACTAGAGAGAGAGAGACTGAAGACTGACGACTTGAATCTTTTTTCTTTGAGTATAGACATAGAGCCCAAAATTCTGTTTCCCCCACATATTCGGTGGAGAGTTGGAGTGTGAGGCATTAGAATTAGACGATGGAAGAATATGTGTGGGCTTTGAGTCAAAGTCAGGACGACCGAGGAGTTGAACTGAACTGAAATGAGCTGAGCTGAGGGTACAGTTAGTTTGATTCAAAAAAACTCTACAGAGTTCAGATAGAGACAGGAAAGTCGTACATGGATTTTTTTTTTGTTTTGAAAAGGTATAAAGGTACGATATAAAGATATAAATCGTATGTGGGGGGTTCAGTTAGGCGCTATTTAATACTTGATGGTTAGCACTTAACAAGGAGTAAAGTAAATACTTTTGGACGTAATGAAACGGACATTGTGTGCAAAGAAAGGAGGATGATAATTCTCTCTCTCTCTCTCTCTTTCTCTCTCTTTCTCTCTCTTTCTCTCTCTTTCTCTCTCTTTCTCTCCTTAGTTCTTTCTCTCTCTGTCTTGCTCTCACCCAGACAAACATTTAAGTGAATCTCCCAGTATAAACTGTATAGTGTACAGAAGCCAGCACAGCTTAAATAAACTGACTTTGTTGATGGTACATTTGAGAAAATGTGGAGATAAGCTAGTTGGATCCCTGGGTGATTTTTCCTACAAGGCTGAAGCAGAAAAAACCATAGAGGAAGAGAGAGAGAGGAAGAACGAAGGAGAACTGAAAGGAGAAGAGAAAAAACTAAACTAAAAGGAAGACAGGACTTTCTCTTTTTTATGTTTCTCCGTCTATCTTTCTCTCTCTACTCATTTTGCTTTCTCTTTTCCCTTGGAAAATAGACATATAATCATGGAATGTTTTCCAATTCTCCTCTCTCTCTGTCTCTCCTTTTCTCTCTCTCTCTCTCTATCTTCCCAGACATGTATGAGTAGGATCTAAATTAAAAAGCAGAGCTCAAAAGACTACTCCACTACATCATAGTACTTGTACACTCATGATTATCTGTGTGCCATGACTATTGACTATGCAAAGCCCACATTGCCTCACTTTCCCTCATGGTGAGTACACACACAAAGATGAAAGATACAGAAAGAAAAAACGATGAACAAACTCAACTCAAAGTCAACGCAACTTAAACGATAAATAAAAATAAAAAGGAAAAAAAAAGAAGACAAGGAAAGAAAGGGGAAACAAAATATACATCTGTACGATACTTTTTAGACATGATTCGGAATCCAACAAACAAAAAAATGTGTAATAGGCAGTCTATATATAAGTATGTATACGTTCACAAATGTACACACGAGAGAAGTATCCGTAGAAATCGGTCATGGTTACAATTGCATGTTGTATCCGTCCATGTACACATGCATATGTATATTTATGCTCATATTTATATTTATAGCCACAGTTTAGAATGGTAAATGAGACTCGGAATTAACTTGGGACATGCAGGCAAAGTCAAAGGCTAAGAGATCTTTGTGGGTTTGTATTCATGTATTTTTGTATACACATTCAGAGTTGAAGTCAAATCTTTATTTCTTTTATCCTATTTGCAATTTCACTTTATCTGAATGATGATTTTAAGATGCAAAGGAAAAAAAATGATGATGGGGATACAAACGAGTTTGGTGTTGGGAGTTTGTAGGCCTTTTTTTATACTAACTAATACTCGTTTTTTTAGTCAAATTGTGACGGTCTTTGTGTGGTTTTTTTATACACAGATATAGAAGGAATAGAAATATCCAGAACAAAAGGATGATGACGAGTATATGTGAAGAGGAAACTTGTTGATATTGATGTTGTGTCGTCGTCATCAAGTCAGGATGAGCAATCATCACTTTTTTTTTAGTTTTACACGGCTTCCCGTTTATTTATTTCTTGATGTCTTCCGTCTTTCATTTCCTTGAGTTGGGACGGAAGAAGTTTTTCTTGACAGCTCGGTGAGTTTCGGATGGTTTGTTTTGTTGGAAGACAGGGAAGACAGGGAAGACAGGGAAGACAGGGAAGACAGGGAAGACAGAAGGGAAAACTCTGTTCTGTTAGCAAAAGTTTTATAAAAAATATACTGAGGAGAAAATATAGTATTTATGTTCAAGTCAAGTCACTTGAACAATTTGATTTTTTGGTATTCAAATATTCAAATTCAAATGTGTTGGTTGTGGGTGCGGACAGGGCAGTGGTTTGACATTTTAAAAGCCTAGGAATTTATGCAACTGCTAACGGGGCATCCAGGCGAGATTGTTTGATGTACGACGACAGTTGGAGTCAAAGCCAAACGTATATTCTCAGTATTTTGTGTACATATGTTATTGTAGGAATGGAAAAAACCAATACCGATACATTCTACAGAAATACACGGTATGAAATGAAGCTGTGCTATTCAAAAGGGAATTCCTTCCGAGAACACATCAATGAAACCCACAAATATCCTACATGTATCTGTAGTTGTAGTTGAGAAATATATATTGAGATGAAAAACGAAAAACGATGGGAATTGTTGGGGGAAAGCGTGTGTGTGGGTGTGTGGCTGTGTGGCTGTGGTATATCACATATCGCATTTCGCGTATCAATATGTGATGGAGTTGGAGTACCCAGTTTTTTTTATTTGACAGGGACAATAACAATGGAAATGGAGGGTAGGTTGTGTGTAAGAAATGTGAAGAAGATCAGTGGCAAGGAGCAAACTATTATCTGTACACGGGGAATGTACTTGAAAGGGTAATTGTTTGGTGAGGATTTGTGGAGATTTGAGTCATGTTTTTCCAACTTCCAACTGTGTGCACAGACTCTCATCGTCATCGTCATTGGCCCACACACACACACATACACACTTGCACACACTCTTGACTCTCTGTTCCTCTCCTTTTCTCTCTCTCTCTCTGTCGACGTCGAACGTCGACACTTGCAGATGACAAACTCCAGATGGATATCATGTGTGTAGGAATAAGATGAAGTGTGTACCTGGTATTGAGGACGAAATTTGATGATTTGCGTTCGCTGACTTTGAAGGCTTTTGAAAAAAATAACATGAACCATATATATATATATATAGATAGATGTATGGGTATTTTTTAACTATACAAACGACGGGCGATGAGTACTCCCATGTTCTATATCTACCATCAACGACATCAACGACAACAATACGTATCTCAACCAGACCACGGATGTCTATTTATCTACATATACAGATATATATATATATATATCGTATTTCACACCATGAACAAATACAACTGTCCAAATACTACTGTATAAGAATTGGCATACATATGTTTGTTGAGAGATGATATGCGGTTTTCTTTTCGTCTTTTCCCCGTTATTTTTTTCTTTCCGTTTTTTTCTTCTTCTACTACTTTCTACTTGAGTTTTTTTTTTTTTGAGTATTGATGGAATAAGTGGAGAGTAACAATCCGATTTATGATTTATGTTCTGCTGCGTTTGACGGAATCGATCGATCCATTTTCTTCTCTTCGCCGTTTTCTTCATAGGGCCCAACTGGAGTAAGAAAACTCTTCTGTAAATTTAAATTAAAAAAAAAAAAAGTTTGCATTCAGATTCCATGGAATTCTATGGAATAGTATTTATTGTCTATCTCTCTCTCTCTCTCTCTCTCTGTGTCTCTATCTCTATGTGTCTGTTTTCAGTTTCACACTCTCATTCTTTCCTATTTGTTTAGGTGTAATGTGGTGATGATGATTATTATGATATGACTGCATCTCTCTCTCTCTCTCTCGCTCTTTCTCTTTCTATTTGTGTGACAAACATTCTACATTCTACATCATTCTACTGTTTCCTTTGTTGTACTTAAATTTTCGTCTATCTCTCTCTCTCTCTCTCTCCCTCCCATTTCTCTTCTTCTGTTCTATGTATTTCTCAATGTTACTGTACATGTATACATGTGTGTATGTAGCGTATTTGACGTCGTCGTTGTCTAGAACATTCTCATTCTACGTACTTTCAACAACCTACTACATAATTATAATTACCATTAGTTATATAATTTGTACTAGTTTCTTATGACCTCCAACCCCAAGCGACCGACCAACGAAACGAAACGAAACCAAACCAAATGCTCACTATACATACATACATACGATATGAATACACGAAACCATCATATTTGTTGAGAGTCTAGAGCGGATCCCACCTACACATTATTTCCAACGAGGTTCTCGCAAACAAAGACACAATATAATTGAAATAGGTCAACCATTAGGTATAGTGTGGAGATTGTAGATGTGGACTGTACAGTGAGGAGTGAGGACTTTTGCATATTTGATATTTATTTCCACTCCTGACTCCAATATTATGGGAGGACAAGAGTGAAAAAAGTCATTCAGAGTTGCTCACAGAGAAAATAATACTGTAGTTCCAAAAGAGAGTGAGAAAGAAATAGAAAGACGTTTGTCGTCTTGGTCGACTCTAAACTCGTCATCCAATGTCTCTGTTCTCTGAACAACTTTCAATTTCTTTCTCTCTCTCTCTCTCTCTCTCTCTCTCTTCCTATCGTTTCATGCATTTGTTTCATGGTTTTTATATCGAGGAAAGATGTGTGTAGAGATGTGTTTATGTGTGGAGGAAGTGAAAGACAATTCCCCAAGCAATATTCACCTCATACGTCTATGTTTTATAGTTGTTTACACTTGTAGCTGGTAGCTGTGCATAGACGAGTATCCATTGTAGAAAGAATTACGACTTGACGAACGACACAAACACAAACACACACATGCACTTGTACTTGTACTTGTAGGTACATGTGTATTGTGCGCTATATGGAACGAACGATTGTAACAAAAAAAAAACCATCTTTTCAGATTTCTCGTAAATGTTGTATTGTAGCGTATTGTGTAGTGGAGGATGGAGTGCACCCGCTCAAGCATATGTTATGTTCACCATGGTCTGCTATACGGTATGGCATGGTATGGCGTGAAGAGGAAGAGATGAGAAAGAATCCTTTAGAGAAATTCTTGCCTTCAAAGGTCAAAATGGAAGTCCGTGAAGTAAGTGGATTCAGGATAAATTCAATCATGTATAAAGGAAGTTGCCTCGCGCTCTCTTATGTAACACTCTACACTCTTACCCGTACTATTACTATTACTGTTACTATTACCGTCAATAGACCTTTCCCATAGTCCAAATGCTCTCTCCCTCCTTCTCTCTCTCTCTCTCTCTCCCTCTGATTCGCATTCGTATTCCTTATCCTTGTACTTATTACTATTCCTTTCCCTTCCTCTCCTGTGTCGCCTGTCCTCGTCTTTATCATCGTGTTTTGGTCTTAGTTTTTCGGCCACTCACTTCCTCTCTCTCTCTCTCTCTTTCTCTTCAGTATTCCATTTTGTTCGAGTGCATTAGACGAAACAAGAACAAGCCATTGGAGTTGCCATGCTTCGACATTTCATTTTCATCCTCACGCTCAACACTCACAACGCTCTTTCTCTCTCTCTCTCTTGTTCTTGCGTTCAATGTCTGAGTAGGTGTGTAGTTGTGTCGGAAGGAAAACTTTTCTTCCTTGACGGGAGAACTCCTGGTGAGAAGTTGAAACTTTGCGTACACACTACACTACTACAAACTACAGACGTATGGACAAAGTAAATTGCCAGCTCTTTCTCTCTGTCCGTGAGTTGAGTCGAGTCTGGACCAGTTTACACCACATCGTAGTAAATCATCAGTCCAGATTGCTTGCTTTTCCTTCCTCAACACACTCCTCCCCCTTTCCCCCAATCGACTTTGAAGAAAAATAATAATTTGCCCTCTCAGATTCTTTGAATGCACTCCAGTTCTTTAATGTCACTCCTCACACCACTCACGCTCACACTCCCATATATGCACACATTCATATAAAGTGTAGATGTACTGACTTGAACTAACTCATGGAGGTTTTCCGCCAACACACAGACACCACACCTACATTTATATCTGCAAAAAATGTACATGGACCATCTCGGATCTTTTTTTTTATCGTACAACCAAGAGAATTCCCAGCATTTATAGCATTTAAGTGTTCATTTTCACACACTCATTCGGGTAACTTGGAACTTGGATACTCTGAACTTTGTCTTTGTCGTTTTCTGACTGTTTCCTTTTCCGCCGCTTTTCTCTCTTTATTTCTCTCACTCTCTCTCTCTCGCGCATTCTCCTTTCCTTCCAATCGTATTATTTTACCGAAAAGAGTTTTTTTTACTTTGCTTCTTCATTTCCACATTATTTCTCCTACCTTACTCCTTCACTTGCTCTTTGCTCTTTGGTCTTTTCCTCTGACGGTGATGATGCTCACAGTGAAGTAAAACTAAAGAGCTAGGGAATTCTTTAGCAGTTGTAGTATATTGTAAGCTCAAGTAAATATGTACATACAGATTCCGGGGGATGACAATCGAAAAAAACTTGAACGACCCCATTTAGACAGTTGGCATGCACATAAATAGCTAATGTATGCACACCGCACACTTACCGGATGCTATAACAATAGAAAACAGAGCCACATTATAATATTAGTGCAATATTCCCCATCCCATCCCCCATCTTCCATCTCAAATCTCACATCTCACATCCAAAATCCAAAATCCAAATCTAATGGAGATTTCCCTTTTCTCAACTTTCTCTCTTGACTTTTTGACTCTTTGACTTGAACTCTTTCCCTCACTCTCTCTCACTCTCTCTCTGTGAAATGTGAAGTCTCACTCTCTTTTTTACACTCTCTTTTGTGTGATGGAGTCCACAGAAACCTCATGATCATGACTCATGACAGATGCTCTCAACTTTCCTCTGTACTAAGAGTTAAGAGAGAAATGTTCGTCGATGATTGTGTACTGTATGACACATTCAATATCCATACACAACACACAATACATTTGGATAAAAGACTCTAGATAAAATGAAAAATAGAATTTTCATCCATGCGCCTGTAGAAAATCATTCTTTTTTCGTCGGCAAATTCCCCAAATCCTAATCCTATAATAGCACATATAAGATATAGAAGTTGTAGATTTGTACATGGAAACGTGCATACAAAACAACACAACACAATACAACACCACAATACAATACAATACAACATAATCCAATATAGACCATAAAAGTGTGTGTAAGGAACATAAATGTAATTACGTGAGACGTCATATGCTTTTCCCTGTCAATGTGTTCACTTTTCTATTCTGTTTTGTTTTGTTCTGTTTCTGTCCTCATGCCCTCAATCTCAATATATCTCGACAATATTCCTCCGTAACCATTCTGTCAGTCCACGTGTGTAACGTAGTCTCTAGTCTGAACATCTGTAGTTTCTATCTATCGCGTAGAAACAGCAACGGCAACGGCAACGGCAAGGGCAATATCTGTAGTCGTAGAAGCAGTGAAATTAGAAACACGTACAATACATGTTGGATCTCTCCATGGAAAAAAAGAGAAATGAGCTGAATATTCTCAACTATCTACTTTCTACGTATTTCCTATACATTCACTTTCCCAGTGCAAACCAGAATACAAATAGAAAAACCACGATGAGAATATTAGTAGGAAAAGGACAAAGGCACAGCAGCAACAACAACAGCAAACTTTGTCGTCTGTAGTCTGTACAGAATAGAATTCTCAGCTTCCTCATTCTCTTCCTCCTCGTTCTCTCTCTAGTACAGTGGAGTTTTTAGTTAGTTTCATTTTTCATGTGGTTTCCCTCCATATCACGTACACAAAACCAACTTATACTTACATAGCACACTGTGACAACATATAGATATCGTAATATTCCATTCCCTTCTTGATTCTTTCACTTTAGCTAGTTTACCAGTTAGTATTTTACCATACCATCTCTCACCACAATGGCTGCGCTCTTCTCTCTCTCTCTTTCTCTCTCTTTCTCCCCACTTTGTCTTTGTTAATTGATTAACACTCGTCGGCTTTCTCGTCTTGACTCGTGTGTGCCATGTGTCACTGTAGTTTCTCTCAATCTCTCTCTCTCTTTGTCTTTCTCTCTGTCGACTATTGCTCTTTCTCTCTCTCTCCTCTCTCTCTCTCTCTCTCTCTCTCTCTCTGTCTAACGCTGGTTTTCAATACGTGCTATTTCCTAGTGACTCTGTTTCTGTTTCTCTGTCGTATACCTACCATACGTCAATATCAATATGTGGGTGCTTCCCTTTTGAAAAATACATAATATCTCTCTATATCTTCACTGATATCAAATGAAATGTGTTCAACTCTAACTTTTGACTATTCCTCAATCTACTCGTCGTCTCTAATAAAAATGTATTCTCTCTCCCATTTCTCTCTCACTATCTCTGTCTCTCTCTCTCTCTCTTACTACTTCTATCTCTCTGTCCTATGTGACTCTGTGACAAATCTTTATCTGTGTCTTTGCAATTTGAACCCCACTCTCACTCTTTCATTTCTATAGACTCTATGTCTGCGTTTGTGTGTGTGTGTTCTCAATGTGTAATCTAAACTGTCGTCATTCGTCATTCTATAGTCTACCTCTATATATATATATTATTATATATAAATATTGTAAATGTTGACCGTCTCTCTCTCTCTGTGTATCTCTCTCGCTCTCTCTATGATTCAAATAAAAATAAATGAGTGGTGTTTCCTGTTCTGTTCTGTTTTTTGTTGTCCTTGAGACTGTCCAGACTAAACTGAACTCTCAAACTCGTGTTCAAAACACTCGTGTGTCTCGTAGAACTGTGTGTGTGTGTGTGTGTTTGTTCATTTTTTCTACATAAATGTACCTCTATAATGAAAACGATTGTATCCGTCAGTATCAGTATCAGTAATTGTGTGTGTGATGACGTGTCTTTTTGTGTGTGTGGTATGTGCTCCGAGTTGTCAGTGTCCATGTTTAATGCCCAATATAAAATGCAACTTTAATTAATATTCGATGGTCATGTGTGACGATGATGCTGAAAATGTTACACCCTCTCCAAAAAAAATTGCACTGTACACGTTGATCAATTTTGCTCAACTGCATGTCAAATCCAATAAGAAAATATTAATTACTTATACATATCGTATATATATTGTTTTTTTTTAATAATAATAATACTAATAATATAAAAAACGCACTGTAGAAAATTAACCTGAATCCTCGTTGTTCATTTCGTTTGATTGTATTCATTCAAAAACTAAAAAAATTACCTATGTATAGTTTTTTGTTTTTAATAAGACAAATAATAGTTGACGTATACCTATACAAAAAATTATATCTATAACTGATGTTGATTGTGTGTCAATTTCAATTTCAATTTCAATGTCAATTTCAATTTCAATTGTGGAAATGTATGTTCAAGTTTACTAAATGATTTTCTTTACGAATGATACACGGAAATTATAGAACGGCTGGGTCGAGCAAAGGACCAGGAGGATCACCGGGAAGTTCCGCTGGAGCTGTCACTCCAGATGCGAAAACACCACCAGTCCAAAACAAATCTCTCCAAAATGTTAAAACAGATCAGCATCCAGCAGTAAGTGGGACGGGGGGCGTTTTTTGGTTGTATCATACATACATAAATGTTGTATCTGTATTTGAGTATTTGAGTGTACATGTAGTTGTAGTACTTTTTTTGTAATATTACGGACATTCATTCTTGTTCTGTCAGGATCAATGTCAATGTCCAAGCCATACGTGGCCAAAACACTTTCTCTCCCGAATTTGTTCCCCTTTGTTTCTCTCTCTCCTTTCTCTCATTTCTCCTGCCCTCGCTGGTCTCTCTCATTTCGGACACTCGAATATTTATATTGATATTTATCTATCTGTATATATAGCATATACATTCATGTGTATTGATGCCGAGAGATCCTATATGAAAGGACTTTTAATACAGATATGTAGGATAATGTCAATGTGGATACCAATACCAATTCCAATGCCAATGTATCCGTAAAAAAAAGGGGGATGCAATCATTTGGATTTGAGATTTTTCTATCTTGACCTCCTATAAATAGTAATACACACTAATTTTTTTCCATTTCTTTCCCCTCTCTTCTCGTTTCTTGCCCAATTTTTTGTTTTTTCCTGGTCCGTACGTCTCTGATTCCTTGATGTAAGGTTGAGAGTTGAGACTTGAGAGTTGTATCTGTAGGTTGAAGGTTTTTTTTTTTGGATGTGTGTGGTGTGTTGGTAGTTTTTTTTTTTTTATTCATTTCGATGGAAAGATAAAGTCAAGAGAAATAAAAGGGCAGCTTGCTTATTTATTGGTTGAGTACCTCCCTGAAAGGAATCTGTCTGAGGCCAATTTAGAAGATATTTCCCCTCACATTTTCCTCCAACTCTGGAACCATCTCAAGTATACAGATACGAATAGTCAGGACAGAGAGAGAGAGAGAGAGACAGGATTATTTTTTCTATTTTCGATACGGTTGAAAGACGATTTAATAAAGTGATATTTACCGAAAAGTAAGAGCCTCTTATGGGGCAACTTTTTTTCCCTAACTCCCTCCCCCGGTTCTCTTTCTTTCTCATTTTCTTTTCCTTCCTTGCCCCCTTTCTTGCCCCTCTGATGTTCTCTGGGAGTGACTGATAGAGTCTACGTATATGTACATGTGTGGGTGTGTGTGTGTGTTTGTGTTTTGGGGTCCTGATAAAACAAAGTGATTTTTTGGTCTTTTTTTCAGATGGCATTCTGGCAAAATAGATCAATATCCTTGGTGGATATGTACATTGATAATACGGAATCCACGGACTCTGTGGGACAAATCAATTTTAGGTGAGTTGATGACAATTCCCATTTTCATGTCAAGGATTTCGTCACCATTTCTCTGTCCCTCTCTCTCCCTTGATGGTCTTCACACATGCTAAATCCTCATATTTTACTTGGTGTCATTCTCATCATCCATACGGGGTTTTCTCAAGTACATGAAATAATTTGTGGATTTTCTCTTTGTCATTCAAATATATAGTCTCGAGTACGACTTTGAAAGTATGACCCTCATCTTAAAACTTATTCAGGTAAATACGGAAATCCAATTCAATTCAATCAAATTAATTACTGTATGTATGTAGAAATTATGAAGGAATTTCATTGTCGTCGTTTAAATGAGCAGTTGAATTTAAAATGACGGTGAAGGGAAATGGATGGACAGTAAAACCTTTTTATTGTCTAGTCAAATGGGAAAGCATTGTCTCTCAAAATGTCTTTGGTTTCAAATGAAATGAGAAACGTGCTGAGTGACTTGAATTTTATGTATATGAGAGGAGAAAATGTGTAGAAATATGTATATACGATACTTATGTATATAGATATGTTGACGATGAGTGCAGTTAAAAGTTGCTACGCGTGAGAAGAGAGTCTAAAATGTAAAATATACAGATCAGATAGGTACATTGTGAGTATTTGAGTATTCAGAATTCAAGACTGATTTCCTTTTAATTTGACTTAATGGTCCTCGAGTCTTTTGTGAAGTTTCAATTAATGATCGTATGGATATTTCATCTGCTCTTCGTTGAAATTTTCTTCTTGTTCTTTATCCTGCTTGTGCTTCTTCCTTTTTGGAAGAAGTGCTCATGATGAATGAGTATACGAGTTAAAAATGTCTGTGTTTGTTCTCCCTTCCTTTTTTTGTAGGGTAAGGATCTGCCGGCAAAAGACATTTCAGGGACATCGGATCCCTACGTGCGAGTTACTCTTCTCCCGGACAAGAAACACAGGCTCGAGACGAAGATTAAAAGGCGTACTCTGAATCCACGATGGAATGAAACGCTCTACTTTGAAGGTAGCGTAATGCACATGCAATTCAACACACACACACACATACATATATACATACACTGACATACACTGTATATCGTAATCGTACATACTGGACGTACATATACAAATACGTATGCACCAACTCCCAACTCCAATCTCCTTGAATCTCAAATTTCAAACAAGAAGAATAATAGTTAGTAATTTCCATGTAGTTACTGGTCTTTAGGAAAACTCTTTCTTCTTTCTCCTTTCTCCTTTCTCTTCGCCTTTATTTTATAAGAGCATAAAGAATGTATGACGACGACAGGGAAAACATTGCCGTCTTAAAAATATTCTTAGACTCTATAGTACAGAGTCTATACACTTTTTCTGGTTCGTTATTTTTTTGAGGAGGCTTTTCCATTGCCTATTCACATTCATTCATTTTTTTTCATTTGGTATTGTTCTAGCGGAAATGTAATAATTGTGATCACAGATATCTGAGAACACACACACACACAAATGTGGATATATATATATATATATACATTGTACACACGTATTCATGAACGGACATTTATTGAAAAAAGTTGTATGCCAATGCCAACTGATGCGGAGTAACTTGAGCTTTTTTCTTATCTGTACGTGGCATAATGTTGAATTGGGAGAGTGGCAGGGAAAGGGCAAGAGAAAAAGAAAGTTCACATGTGTGTGTGTGTGTGTGTGTGTGTGTTTGCGGGCTGCAGTTACTTGGATAAGAAAACAAATTTATTTTCTCTCAATTTCTCCTGAAATGACGGAAATGACTATGATTGAGGGAAGGATTAGGGTGGGGAAAAGGAAAGAGAAAAAAGGAAAAGCAATTGGAAAAATTTCTTACGAGAGAATGAACGAGAGAGAAAGGTAGAGAGAGAGGGAGAGAAGGAGAAAAGCAGAGTTTTAAGAAGTCTGTTCAATCATTAGTATTATTGGTTAATTCCAATGAATGTGAAAGGTTTGCCGCTTCAACTATTTTAACAGATTCATACAAGTTATTATTATACATACACACCTCACTTTGGGTCCATGTTTCCATAGGATATTTATATATATATATGTATATAGGAAATAGTCATCATATTATAAGCCGAGTTTTAACTATGTGAGTTTTTTTTGTTTTGTCTGGGGGCTCGTTCGGGTTTGCGTGTGTCCTATCAATAGCCCTACAGGGAAGGTACTTCTACTACTTTCGACTGTAGAGTGTAGACTCCCGGACCAAATATCTACTCATTTGCACACAACTTACCTCCTTTTCTCTTCCGTTTTCTTTTTATTTTGTCTCTCCCTCTCTCTCTCTCTCGTTCTCTCCCACTTTCTTTCTGTTTTTTACACTATATTCTACCGTATATCTTTCTGTATGGAATAAGATGTCTACTCTGTCTACGTCCACGTCCAACTCTCCGTCTCTTTTCTTCTTCTTCTTCTTCTGTTTCTCTTTTTTCTTCTCCCTTTCTCTCTCTCTCTCACTCTTTCCCCTGCCGCCCTCCCCGTTTATTTCGTTTCAGGCTGACATTTAATGAAAAAGTTTTTTCTCATTCCTTGATAGAGATAATTGGATTATTTCTACATGAGCTATACACAAGTGATGGTGTAGCGTCTATCTGTATACAAACGTCATGTAGAAATATATCCTTGTAGTGAGTGAGTGTGTGTGTGTGTGTGTGTGTGTGTGTAACCGCTAAACTACCTTCAATGGAATTTTCAAGCCTAATAATCTATGGTCGACGGTCGTTCTCTGACGATGATGATGAGTTTTCCATTCCAAAAACAGAATGGAATATCTGTAGTTGAGAATATAAAATATAAAATACATAATACGAGAAAGAAGAAGGAAATTGTGTGTGTGTGCATATATATAAATGAGCGTCTTATAGTACTTACATACTTTGGTCTATCAAAAAACTAGATTAAGCATATAATTTTAACAATATTGCTGGAGCTGCTGCTGCTGCTGTTACCGCTGTTCACTCGCTGTGTGATTCCATTTGACGCGGAGCTTTTAGCGGTCTCTCCATCGCTCCTCTCTTTCTCTTTCTCTCTCTGTCTCTCTCTTTCTCTCTCACTCCATTCCTTTGTTCTCCAGTTTTCCAATTCAAATTTTACAACGAGTGATGTGATAAGCAAAGCTTCATGAGTCTCTAGATCATCTTCCCAACGCGTACATACATACAGACAGATACCGAATATATACCCATCAACTTTCTCTCTCCTTCCTTCTCCTCCTTTTTCTTCTTCCTTTTCTTCCATTCCAATTTTCCCATGTGCCATGTAAGAAACATAGATTTATATTTGTATGTACATAAAGAATAGGGATATGAAATATGAAATGGAGTATAACAATCTGCAATTTTCTAACGTGATAAATATTTCATTTTCCTCCTCCTGTGAAAGTCTTCATCATTGGAATCCAAACCTTTCAGTGGCATTTCATAACGTGAAATTGCACGTTATGTACATTTGTCGGTATATCTGTAGATTTTTTGGTGTGAGAGAGGGATTCCCTTTTGTACTTTTTAAAAAGAATAAAGTGAGTATTTGACTCTGCTCAAACCAACACACCAACACCAACGACTCGGCGCGAGAGAAAGGAAAGTATAGGAGAGAAGGAAAAGGCAAAGGCAAAGGAAAAGGAAAAGAAGAAAGGATGGAGATAAAGTAGGGGGAAACTAATGTATGAAGAGTCGAGCTCTCCTTCGAATGTTTGCTCATAATACATACTTATCACTGTAGCTTTGCCAGAATACAAAAAAAAATGCCATAGTTAACGCCTTCATGAGATTACGGAGGAAAGAAGAGAGAATGGAGAACGGAGATCGTCATGTATGGACTGGAAGTTATTGGGGTAGATTGATACGGCCTCGAGTAGTTTTATTCCAATGTCAGTCTTATACTAACTCACAGCTTAGATTTTCTCTCTCTCTCTCTCTCGCTCTCTTTCTCTTCCTCTTGCTCCATGTGTAAGATATCTTAAGGACTTATCTGAAGACTAGAGACATGGTCCAAGAACAGAAAGGGAAAGGAAAACGAAAACGAAAAGGAAAAACCAAGGCACTCCGAGAAGAGAAAGAGAAGGCTGAACACAACTCGTAAAGCTCAGACTTTCTCCTTTTGTACTTGGAGAAAACGGTGATTTGCGACAAGGAACCGATGCGATCATGAATCTCTTCAACACCAAATTCTCTGACTGGAGAATTATGACGTGAAAACTTTCTCCACTCCAACACACACACACAGGCACATTTATAAACATATATAGAATGCAGATTTCAAGAATTCACAATCGTACATGGAATGTTGAACACGGATACTGAATATCATCCAAGATAATATATATATATGTAACTACACACACGAGTTTACAGTTGAGATTCTGATCCTCCTCTCCTCTTCTCCTTTCTTCCCCTCATTCTCATACTCATACTTATTCCTTATTCCATGTAAACTAATCGTAAGAATTTGGGATGGCAAAATAGGAAATAGGAAGGAAAATGAAAATGAAAATGCAAATGGCACATCACCATCATATTACATACACGTATATTATATTATATATGATGAGAAGCAATAGCAAATGTATTTATGCTCGCTTTGTACAATATTCCTTTCAGTTCAGTCGATCCAGGTTTATCAGATATGACTCGGTTCATATTACAGATACATAAAATTGATACTTACGACATGCACAAACTACAAACACATATATCTGTATTTACAATGTGTATGAACAAATCCCGTTACAATTCAAGTATTATTTACGTACGATACACATGATATATTTATTCAATATTCAAATGTTTGTAGGTGTAATATTTCAAAAAAGCCTTTCTTTCTTTCTTTCTCTCTCTTTGTACAGGTTTCCCTATTCAGAAGCTTCAAAGTCGTGTTTTACATTTGCATGTGTTCGACTATGACCGCTTTTCTCGAGATGATTCCATCGGAGAGGTCTTTCTACCGCTCTGCCAGGCAAGTTTTTACATTTAATTTAATATGTTCATGTCATTTGCTTTCGTAAAATCAGGTATTCTACAAGCTGCAACATGAGACTACACTCAATACTTTCTCTCTCTCTCTCTCTCTCGTTAAAAGTTCAAATCCAAGCACTCTCTCTCTGTCTCTCTCGCATATAATGTTGGGATATTTGAAGGAGTCAGCAGTGTGTGGAGTATTCTTATTTCTTGTGTTTCCAGTCTCAGTCTTTGTACATTATACATTCAAATTGTTTATAATACTCTATGCATACGTAATATCGCCACTATACATTTGGAACAAGTTGTCTCCCTTCAACCAACAACTAGCCAGACGGCTGGTGGACAAAATAAGGACGATGGAATTCACACAATGTATCTTACATCTTGATGTGTTGAAAGTTGAAGGTCTGTGTGTATCTCTAGACTATATATATTGTGTATGAATATGAGTGTCTGGAAGTGAGTTGCGTAACTAACAATGTGTATTAATAAGTGCCGATGCCCAAGAAAGAAGATGTGGATGGTGGAGAATTGTACGCGCTCGAGAAGAACCAGGATATTTTGGAAATTTGTCCTTTGGGACGTTCTATATGAGAAATGGCTGATGAGGAGTCACTTTGAATAGACTGTTGTTTTCGTTTCTTGCTCTTCGGAACTGAAAGCAAAAACAACAAGAGCACCTAAAAAGGAGAAAATACCAGAGTGGAGGATAAGAAAATGAGAAGACTATGACGATGGAAGCTCTTTGGTTAATACCATGGGTTGAAGGTTTTCTCTGTGGGGCATTGTTTGTTCTTTACCCTCTTTCCCCACTTTGACTTCTAGTCAATGGACTGTACACATGTAGCCACAGAGCGATAATAATAAGCAATCAAGCAAATGAGGTGGCAATGTACATTAATCAAGAATTTTCTGCGCACAATATCCTTCCATCGTCTCTCTCTCTCTCTCTCTTTCTCTCTTTCTCTCATTCTCTCTTCTTTCCCCTCTCAAATTATACTCACGAAAAGACGATCAAGAAGGTCATGCTTCGCATCTCTACATAAATAGAAAGTGGTGAAGTGAAAGTGATAAACGAAGCAAGAGTCCTTCTGCACCCGAAAAAAAAACAAAAAAAACGATTCAAGCTTCACTTTGAGAGCTACCAATGGCAATTCAATGGGATTCGAATTATTCGACGACTCTTCTCTCTTGAGCTTGTCTCTCTCTCTCCCTTTTTCTCTTTCTCTCCTTTCCCGATTTTTTTACTCAATGTCGATCTCCCATACTTTTCCCTGCTTTCTCTTTCTCTATTCCACTGTCTCCTTCACTTTTGAATGGATTCTCTCTCTCTTTTCCCACACCCACTCCTACTCCTATTTTTTCCTGCTGTGCACACACATACAGTTACAGACTCGGAGCTCCCAACTTTTTCATTCTTCATTCCTTTTCTTCCTTTCTTCTTCTTTCCACCTCTTTTCTTCTGAATCTTTTTAAGGTTCTTTCCTGCCTTCCGTGGACAATGGGCAGTGAGAATTTGACATTGACACTGAAACTCAAACTCAAAGCTCAAACGGAAACTAAAACTGAAAATGAAACCATGTACATGCGATTGCGATTCTAGATCCAAATCGGAAAATCTGAATGTTGAACCGAAATCCCTGTTGCATGAATTCCCCGCTTTTATTTTCCACCATAAAAAGAAAAAGAGGGAAAAGACGAACAGGAGAGGAGGAGATGAAGATGTTGTGAAAATCCTGGGGATTCTGAAGAAATAAAAATCACAGAGAAAGACATAAAGGAAAAAGGAGGAAAAAAAGAGGAGGAATTTGTGAATGTGAATTTTCAGTTCGAATGGGAAATTGTCCATGAAGGCCATTTGGATTTCCATAGGCTTTACGTGTAGTGTTTCCCCGTAAAAACTGTCAGTTATACTTTGTCTTTGGGTTATCTCAATCACATTGATGAATGTGATCAATCAGAGGACAAGAAAAGAGTGAGAGAGATAAAGAGAGAGTGCACCAGTTGGAATCGTAATAGAGAGAAAGAAATGGAAGAGAAAAGTCTTTGGGAAAAAGGAAGAGGACATGTTGCAAATTGTGTATTGTGTAGTGTGTGTGTGTTTCTCAGTCACTCATGTATGCAAAAATGAATTGGATGGATTTTAGGTGGATTTTTCGGAAAAACCCTCATTTTGGAAAGCATTGAAACCACCAGCAAAAGACAAATGTGGAGAGCTACTAGTGTCCCTTTGCTACCATCCAACAAATAGCACATTAACGTTGACTCTTCTCAAAGCGAGAAATTTAAAGGCCAAAGATATTAATGGAAAATCGGGTAAGTTTATATATATATATATATTCTCTAATCTTTTTTTTCTTCTTCTTCTTGGTCGTGTCGTCTGACTCGGAATAAATCTGTTTCTATATGTACATGTATAGATAAAATTAAACTTACGATATTAAGGGAAGAAAGGGAGAGCAGGAGGAGAGAAAGTTCAAAATATTATGAGGAGAATGGATATGATAATAAATCATAATATGCTCAAGTGAACAAGGGAGGCAGAGGCAGAAAGTCGTCAAATGAATGAATAAAAATTAGAAATTTTAAGTTGATACTTGGTATACGGTATTAGTGTATGGGAGAGAGAATACAAGTGGAGAGAGCTCTCTCTCTCTCCCTCTCTCATGTCTCTCATTTACATTAAACAGAGAGAAGGATATAGAAATCACATACATAAATAGTTTAGGCGTGTAGGAGCAAAAGATGTCTTGAAGAAGAAAGAGAAGAGAGAGAAGGAGAGAAAACTCAGAATAAATAGTCTACACAAACTTTTACTTTGAGTTTGAAAAACAACGTTAAATCATATTTATATAATAATAATGTTAAATGAAAAACTTGGTTGGAGTTTGTCGTCGTTGCGAAAAGTTTTTTCTTTCGTCTTTTCTCTCTGTTTTTCAAAAAAAAAAAAAAAAAAGGAAAGGAAACGCTTTGTAAACTAAAAGTAAAAGTGGGGAGTCGAAGAAGTAGAAGAAGAAGAAGAAGAAGAAGAGGAAGTAAAAGTAAAAGTTGGAGGACTGAAAAAAGACTGTGTGTACGTTCACATTAGAGCTGTAAGCCCTATTTACCGTTTTTGAAACATGGAATGTACATAGGAGAAGATGGAGTAGGGGAAGGGAAAGGACTTGAAGGCTTTTCGTAATTGATTTCCATTGGCCGACTTTTCCTTGCTTGTTTCCAAAGGGTTTAATTGTTAACTCCTTTTCCCCCTAGATCCCTACGTTAAAGTTTGGCTTCAATTCGGAGACAAACGAATAGAGAAACGGAAGACACCGGTTTACAAGTAACGCAAACACTATTGATATTATATGTATATATGTATAAAACTTGCCTAGCCATATTCTGTATTGTACAAGTACAAGTCACACATCCATTGGATTGGATTTGTGTGTATGCAAATCTCATGTTGATATACAAATGATGGAAATTTATGTATGTATAATGGTTTGATATGTACAGGTGCACTTTAAATCCCGTATTTAATGAAACGTTTACGTTTAATGTTCCCTGGGAGAAGATCCGAGAGTGTAGTCTGGACGTCTTGGTAATGGATTTCGACAACATTGGCAGAAATGAGCTCATTGGCAGGATTCTATTAGCGGGTAAGGGTAATCTCACACTTTCTCACTACATTTCCCCCCTGTCTTCTCCTCCTCTTCTACTTTTTTTTTCTTTTTTTTTCACTTTCTTTTTCATTGTCACTCGACACGAGTAGTCGTCGACGTGGTGTAAAGTTTTTCAAACCTTGTAAAATTCTCTTGTCTTTTTTTTTCTCCCCGCTTCATCCATTATCAAATCAAATTCAAATCTTATACAAAATACGGTTGAGCATTAACCACAAATTATTCTGTATTTTGTTTGTGTATATATAAATGAGAAAAAAATGCACTTCTGGTGACGTGGTTTCCCCGGAGGAGGAGAATCTTGACAGCCCTTAATATAAAAATATAAAATATAAAATATATATATATATATAATAATATATAGATACTTTTTTCTAAAACCATGTGTGTTTCTGGTAAAAAAAAATTGCGTGTGTTTTTTTTTTGTTTTTTCTCTTTTTGTGTGTTTGTGTGATTGTTTGTCATTAGGGAAAAATGGAACTGGTGCATCGGAAACAAAACACTGGCAAGATATGATAACAAAACCTAGACAGACAGTTGTCCAGTGGCATAGGCTCAAACCTGAGTAGTGCTTTTAGGTTCAAGATGGTCTATTTTTGTGGAATATAGCTTAGCCATTTAATCTTTTCTTCTTCTGTCCTCTGTGAGAAGGATGAGCTCATCGATTGAGGGCATTCTCTCTCTCTCAAAAAAAAGTTGGTAAGTCACAAAGTCTTTTATATTCTTCTTCTCTTTTTTTTTTCTTCCCTCAATCCCCATTCACCATTTACGATTTATCCTTCAGTTGTCCAAGAGAACTTGAAGACAAGTCCCAGTCCAAGTCAACAGTCGAGTACAGTTCACATGTACATGATGCGGATACTTTGTCACATGTCAAATAGCAATAGCAATTTTCTCAACTTCCTTTCCTTCGTTATCCGTACGTGTGTATGTGTATGTGTGAGTATGGATGCATTTGTATGTGTCTGTGTCTGTGTCTGTGTATGTGTGTGGACTTTGAAGTCAATATATATATATATATATATTGTATATGTACAAGGATAGTTGATAAGGATGCTTCAGGTATAGGACATGAAATGAATTTGGACACTTTAAACTTGTTCATATTAAATATGCAGTTGAGCTGACGAAATGTGAGCAACAAGCGATTGGAAACTTTTCCAGGAGGATGATAGGATGAAGAGGAGAAAAACGAGGAAGAGGAGAGAAGAAGAAGAGATTTGTCAGAATTTGAGATTGGAGGGGAGGAAACGGAGTATGCAAGAAGTTTGAATGACCAATATGTCTGCGGTGACAAAGCATTGTCAAACTCGAGAAAATACTAAAATATCTTACCAACATACCAGACCATACCACTGTGTGTATTGTATTGTATTGTGGTATTGCATCACTATGTGTTGCGGTGTGTGAGCGTATATGTAGGTACATGTGGCTATATGCACGTGTATGAGTATCAAGTATGAACTCAAGTGGATTCCTGTACATACATAATGTATGGATGGATTGACACAGTATTGGCACGATGGAGATGGAAATTGAAGGAGAGAAAGTCAAAGTCAATGGGATACAAAAGATATGACGGTACTTTTGATAGTTTTTGGCAAAGTTACCTCCAGCCTCCAGCTCCACTGTCTCACTCTCCACTCTCGCTCACTCACTCGCTCTCTTCCTTCTTTCTTCAACTTTCTCCTTTCTTTCTTTCTGTCGTCGACTTTCTTCCGCTCTCTCTCTCGCTCTTTCCCTTTCTCTCTCTCTCTCTCTCTCTCTGCCTATGTCTGAGACTTTGTGGAAACTGTAAAGAAATAGAAAACAAACCCGACACTTTGCTTACCTTTGATTCCTTCAGATGCTTCAGCCACTTCGTTGCGTCCCATTTGTTCACTACAGTGGCTCTGTTTGACCGTTTCACTGACAAACCCATTCAAGTGTAAAACCTGAGCCTTATACATTTGAATCAAACATGTAGGTGAGGAGTCGATAGTTGAGAGTCTCTCTCTTTCTCTCTCTCTCTCTTTCCTCTCTATCCCTCTCTGCGTATTTTAACCACACTATGCTCTTTTATGACTCAAGTCCATGGTGGTCCTTGGCTTTCTCATTTTTTTCTAATAGAATTAGAGCTGGACTTACATGGAACATGTACATGTACGCCGGGAGGATATGCTCATAAATATTGTATAGGTAAATGGAGTGGGCTATTAGAACTATTATTTAATAAAGATGCTTTGGGGAAATTCACTTTCTTCCGAATTCTCACTTTCTCGAGTTTTCTCCTCTTCTTCTTCTTCTTCTCCTTCGTCTTCTTTTCCTTTGCTTTCTGTCTGTGTATTTTCTTTGTATGCCTTTTCAAACTTTTATCTCATTTGAAATCACTCAATATCCTTCATTCTGTTCTGTTTTCTGGAGTCCATGAAAATAATTTATTTTCTTTTGACAATACAAAGATTGCCTTGTTTCCTCCCCGTGCTCAATATACCTTCTGTCGTCATTAAAATCTAATTTTTCACGTATTTTCCCAGCCTTCTCTCTGTATTCTTATCAATGGCACTGAATTCGTTTTTTCCCCTGTATATGGACTCCAAGTGAGAGAGGAGAGATGGAAAGTGAAGGGGAATTTTCAGCCATAGAAAAATGTAAAGACAGGACAGAAGGAAATAAAGAGAAAAAAAAAGAAAAGGGAAACGAAGAAAAATGTCTTAGTCAAGTGGAAAATGCTCGGAAAAAAAATTCCTTCAAATATTTGTCTTTATGATCTACTTTGGAGCAGGAGATAGAGAGGGATATCTGCTGGGAAAATGAGAATCCGGCTATTCTTTTGTGTGTGCCATTTAAAAAGCCAGTCATCTTTTTTTTATTCTAATGCTGCTGCCATATGAGAAGACTTCTATTGCCAAAATTCCGTCTTGTAAACACAAGAGGATTTTTTTCCCACCTGCCGCTTTCTTTTCTCTCTCCTTCTCCTCTTCTTTCTTGTTCACGCTCGCTCTTTTTCTCTCTCTCTCTCTGTCTCTCTCTCTTTCTGTGACGCTGTCTTCTTGCAAAATTATTGATTTTTATGGAATTTACGAGACACAAACGTCGTCACCGTGTGAGCGAGCAGTGAGCAATTCACAATTCAGTCGGGTTTTTTTTTCTTCTCTCTCTCTCTTGTCGAGACTTGGCTCTCAGTCCAATACTCACTCGTCAGTCATTCATATAACCAGCTAACGCGGCAACTTGCTTATTTGTCGTTCTTGTCCAGACTCTCAACCAACGAACGAATGAACGAACGAAGGAAAAGCATGAGAGCCCGTGTATAGATTCTGTCCGGGTTGAGATGCTTGTCATGTTACTACGTAAAGACCCAAATGTCTAGTACATTTGTCGTCCATATGCACAAATCCTCTCACACATAGCAAAACCTCAAACTCAAACGACTACGGAAAAATAACTCTATACTGATATATGCATATCGAAACTCATATATACTCACACACATTGGAATATATCGTACATGTATTGTATTGTATATTATTTCGTGGATATGGTTTTTTTATTTTCCGTATCGTATCGTATCGTATTCACAAGGTGAGTTTGGGTCTTGAATCTGAAATGCTAAATCCATCCAAGTTGAAAAAAAAAAAAAAAAGAATTCACGTTTTTTGGGGAGGGGGGGTCCATTTCATTTCGACGGTGATGTCGACAGTACAAGTTTAAGCGTATGCGAGTCGAGTTTGGTTGTTGGAGGTTTTTTTTTTGGTAAACGTTGAAAACGTGCTTTTCCCCTCTTGTCCTTGTCCTTGTGTAACTCACCGCTTATCGTCTCAGACTTTCATCTGAGCTCTACTACTCCACCACTCCCCCCTCCCCACTACACTATTCTATATCCCCCATCCCATACCTATGAATTCATCCAATGCTCATAAATTGCGACGACGACGAGAGACGGAAACTAAGAAAGAAAAAAAACGAAAGAAAAAGGACGGGAACTCTGAAGAAAACCTAGCGAAACATTTTTATACCTCATTTCATTTCTCTTTTTCTTGTGCCTTCGCTCTCGCTTTCTCTCATTCTCTCGCTTTCTCTCGTTCTCTCTCTCTCTCTCTCTCTCTCTCTCTCTCTCTCTCTCTCTCTCTTTTTCTCTGTCCTGTTTCTCGTTTATTCACCCAACTGATCTCTATCTGACAAATATTTATTTCGTTCAGCTCCTATTCAAATGAATTGTATAATTTTTTGAATAGTTTTTTGGGTAACTCCTCGCGTCTTTGTGGAGCTCATATTAAATTTCCTTTCTCCGCTTCCCACCAAACTAAATCCTATCAATCCAAAAGTAAATTGACTTGAACCAAAGTTAAAAAAAAAGAAGTCTAATATGTATATGATTGCAAATTGCAAGCTGCATATATTTTCTTTTCCTTTTGATGTATTTTCTTCTTCTTTTACTCCCTGTCTCTCTCTCTCTTTCTCTCTCTCTCTCTCTCTCGAAGAAAACAACTTTCATTTTGTATGTTGTCCCAGAATATAAACGGATATTTATTATTTGTAATTCGGAATGGGGAATTCGGAATCCGAGACGAGACAACTCCCAGTCAGTTGACTGCAGTACATTACAGAGTTTTTCAAGTTAAATTGCCAAGTTGCTCGGCACTGCTTCTGTTGTTTCCTTGCGGTTAGTAGCCACAGTCGGTAGTCGGCACACACATGATGGTTTGCATGCCAATGTGGATTGGAAAAACCAGGGAGAGTTATCATTATGTGACACGACAACTCTCACACAACTCACAGTCGTCGTCGTCTCTCCACTCCACAAAAACTATACAGATACGATACATATACATACAGCCAACCGACACACAACCCACCACCAACAATTCCCCATACACAGCCCTCGCATCATGCACTCTCCCATACCAAAACGGATTTGTGTTTATCAATTGTATGTATGTATAAATATGGGTGTGCAGAAAATGGAAATAATAATAAAGTGTTAGTTCAGCGCTCGTCCTTATTGTTAGTTCACATATAGTGGAAATGAAAATGACAAAAAGAGAACAGAGTTGAGCTTAGTAATTTGAAATTTTCAACTTTCAACTTGTTCTATTTTTTTTTTTTTATCCTTTTGAATATTTGATTGTGGGACTAAAGCAAACTTTTTCTCTCTTTGAAAAAAAACCCGCATACGGCGTGTCCTTGCGATTTTTGTAGAATAGGAGATGTTTGTACTAAATCAAATATGAATCACAACGTTGCATCGTTGTAGTTTGTATTCAAATTATTTGTTAACGATATCATTTGGGATGAGGCCTTTGACATTTAGAAATTTCAAATGTAAAATGAGAAAAGTTGACAAAATCCGCTCGAGGTATTTTTTAAATGCTCAATTCATGGCTAATTATGATGATTCTTTATTCTGTATTCTGTAGTGTAGTTGTATAACAAAATGTTTTTAATAGGATCATTGTCATAGTATTACATTGTTCTATTACGATTGCGAGGCCTCACTCAATCAAAAACTATACATTCTCATTAATAATGAACTTTAGAGTTTCCTTCTTGCTTTTGTTTTTACATGCTCATAATTCCTCTCATTTTAAAGCACCAGAAAAAATGAGGAGATGTATCGAGAGAAAAAAACATGCGAATACAAAACTGCAAACTGTAGGAAATCCTTTAAAACAAATTATACAAGCCATTATGAAATTAATGAGGTCGAGGAGGGTAGTGGGACCAGGTTGAATCACATGTAGCTGTATTTAGAAGATAAAAATGAAAACCTAGCAGATGCCATTCATTCCTGACTTTATTTTCCAATTGAGTCTCAGAGGGATATTTTAACCATAAAAGTATGCTTGACATTCACTCAAATGAAATAATTTACTTTCCTTTTTGTTTATTTTTTTGCTTATTCGTCCAAATCCCATTTGTCTCTCTCTCTCACTCTCTCTCTCGTTCTCTTTTTCACCGACAGTCGTAGGCAGAGAACCGTACAAGTATCGCTACGACACGAGCACTCACAGATTTATTTTTTTCTCTTGTAAATCGCAAAAAAAAAAAAAATAGCTATGCGAATATAAAAAAAAATGAGAGACAGAAGGGAAAGGGAAGCATTTTTTTTTGTCTCTAACCAGGCTAGGCTAAAGTAATTTAATAGAAGAGATGGGATTCGATAAAGTAGATGAATTTAAAGCATTTAAAAGATAAATTCAATGTTTTGCATACACTTCTGTTAGAGAAAAGAGAAAAAAAAACTCAAACAAAATCAGGGACGGGAACGTCTGCATCATCGTTTGCTTGTGTAACGAGAGAAAGAACGAGGAAACTGGAACGAGGTAAAGTGTAATTGTAAATTTAAAGGTTACATTATTAAACATTAGATTATGAGAGCAATGCAGATACACAAAAACAAAAACACAAGCACAAACACAAACACATACAAGCACAGTGTGAGTAGTCTTATTAATTTTGAAGAAGAAGAAGGAGAAGTCTTCCAAGGAAATTGCATGGAGTCCTTTTGGAGTGACTATGAATATGCTCCTCAAGATACTCAAGAGAAAAACAAAAACTCAAAATAGTCAGGCAAACAGAAGAAGGTATTAAAACGGTTAATTTTCACCGCTGGCTAAAAACTAAAAATTTCCATACTACCTAACGATTGCACTCTAGCCTGTGTAAACAGTTCTACCGTACATATATACCGTACTGTTCTGCATTGCGTTGCACACTGTTCACACGTAAGTACACATACCTTGGTTCATGTTGACTAAATGAAGGGAAAATAATATTTTGTTATTTCCAAGGGAAGCTTATGGGGAACTTTAAATATGTACACTTGACTTGCTCTTTCTCTCCTCTCCTCTCAGTCTCAGTCAGTACTTTCACCTCGTGTCATATGTACATTGGACATTCAGCTCCGTACGTATTTACATCTGTCCTGTACTGTTTATTATGCACCACTCCACTTGCTTTGTTTCAAGAGTCTCCTCCTCGTTCACAGTATAAATATTTCCCCTTACAAAATATGTTGATACGATACACACATTAAATTTGATGAACCTACGATAGAGTAGGCACAGAGGATATTACTATTACTAGGTATTGCTGGTACTATTCCATCCCCAGTAGTACCCAGTATTGTGAGTACAGTAAACAAAAATCTCTCTCTCTCTCTCTTTCTCCTTGGTATACGAGAGACGTATCTTATGTATGTAGAGAACCAGAAGCAGAACGGGAACGAACGAACGAATGAACGAGCATGAGAACCAGCATGACTTCGTGGTGAGAACTCAACTTTACTAGGAAGTATACAGAGAGAGAGAGTGAGAGAGAAAAGGAGAAAAAGAGAGAGATGCGAGACCCATGAAAATTGCCTACTAGAAATGCCAGGCGAGTATCTGTCGCTATACATACGACTAATGCTAAGACGGGAAAACCATGTGGCATCATTTGCAGACGTTGACATTAGTGTGCCTGTCCTGTCTCCGTCACTCTGGCAACTTGACTATAAAATGTAAAATGTACTCACTCTCCTTCTCTTTCTCTTACGGTCGTCGTATGTCTCCCTACAGTCCCTACCCTTACTTACTATAATTTCTATATGTGTACAAGTTGGGGAATCTGTATTGGGGAAGTTTTTTTTTTCCCCCATTTTAGCAGTTTTGCACAGTTTCCCTTCGTACATTTTTTTTTGTGTGTGTGTCGTCAGAAGGAGGACGAAAGAGAGACAGAGAAAAAAGGGGGGAAAGTATGATTTCTGCTCATGTGGCAAGATAAACGCTTATAAAACGTGCATAAAAAGTATGAAAGGAGAAACTTGTAAATGTTCGAAAAGACTGAAGAGAAGTTATGGAGAAAGCAATAGAAATAGACATAGGAGAGAGAGAGAGAGAAATAGTGAGAGAGGAAAAAAGACATTGAGAATTGAGACTAGTCTTGATCGAGTCTTGAAGGTCTTCAAAGTATGCGACGTGGTCGTTTTCCCTCCACTCCCCCTCCTCCCCCGCACCAGTACGATATAATACATCTGTACTTCTGTACATAACACAATAAAGTGCCTTCTTTTTTTTTCTCTTCACGATATACATACGATAGTATTACTCTTCCTCTCTTCTCCTTCTCTTTCTCCCTTTTTCCAATGCACCCATACCAAATCCCAAATATCTCCACGCATATGCGTTTACACATAGAAATGGAGACACACACAAGGAGAGCATGGAGATTTTTTTTCTTCTCTTCTCCTCTTCTATTCTATATTCCTCTCTCGCTTCTCCCTTTTCTTTTTCTTCTTTTTCTTCGTCTCCTATATTCCTGTAACTATTCGACAAAACCAGATCGATTTCAAATAAAGTCAATATTTATGTATAAATTCCTACCTACATATGCGTGTGTGTGTGTGTGTGTGTGTGTGTGTGTGTGCGTGTGTGTGTGTGTGTGTGAGTGA
>JAIUND010000818.1:0-51199 GCA_034699125.1 Gisinianus flammeolus | reverse complement strand
TATAGTGAATGTATTTACGTGCAGCGGTTAGTATTTTGTTCATACAAGCTCTTCATCTAAATTGTGACGTTTGACTCTTGACTATACTATTTCAATGTATAATTGTATAATTATTACTCTTCTTATTTTTATCCAAACCTCTTAACCTATAACTATTATTTTATTTCAATTTTCAATTTTTTAAACAAATTCCAAAGATATGTAGTGATTTGGTTTGTCGAGTTAGTGTGTGTGGCATTTGGATGATTTTAATTGTATAGTTGATTTTTTCCCTGTATGATTTCTTATTTTTTGCCTTGAGCAGAATTTTGGTGTGTTTGGTATGGTCAGTGTCCAGATCTTCCTTCATCCTAAATATGCCGAAAGTTGCTGAGAATGGGTTGAAAAATTTCACGATAAAGACAAGCTTTTCCGATTTTTGGGACAAACTCGATAAATTTATCAAGTCCTCCCAATTCATTGTGCAGTTGGCCCCCCAAAACTGGAAAAGTTCGTCGATCTCGGTTGATTTAAAAATCAACCGATTCTCACCACCTTTTGGCATAATAAAGATGGAGGAAGGTTTGTACACGGTCTCGTCTATTTTCCATAGAAGAGACTTACTGTCTAGTTTGGTAGTGTGAATGTTGTAAATCCTTTCATATGTGAGGAAGTTGTGAATTGCCTTGAAATCACGTTTTCTGGATTTTTTTCTCTACTCTTCATTCACACTTTTTTGGTTTTTCTTGCTAAACTTATAGCAGTTGATGCAATTGAGGGATCAGAGTCATCAACACAGTCAGGTGGGGCAAGATCAGAGTTTCAGTCCAACAACCAGTAGTACACAGCCAGTGATTAATTTTGACTCAATTTCTTCAATCCATCCTAATGTAACGAATGTCCAACTTCAAAATACGAATGTTTCACAGAAAGTTTCCGATTGTACAACAACGCCATTGCCATTTCCCCCCAGTGAGTTAGCAAGAAGTTTCAAACAAACCCCAGTTGAAACGATTTCAAATCAAGAGTCATATCAATACCAAAATCAGCAACAACAGCAAAGAATGGACCTGTCAACTATGTCACAACAGCATGTGCAGAGTGGTAGTGAGATTAATTCAAATTTGAGCTCGATCCCCAGTTATTTTAATATGAATACAACTAGTAACAGTTCCAGTACATCCATTGTGAAGACGGGTGAAAGTGGAAATAGTAACGTAAATGAGAGCTTAAATCTTTTAAATTCTACGAGGAATGTCCAATTAAATAATAATAATAATACAACCTGTGTTTCTCAAACACTACCCCTTCAGACTTTTTACTTTAATAATAATAATAATGTTGAGAACAGGAGTACTAAACAGTTCTTAGTGAGTCCAGTGAATATAGTTGATGGAATTAATCCTTTTTTCAATCATCCACCAGTACAACAAATACAATCGAACCCTGCACAATCATCAACAACAAATTCAAACCTCCAATTCACGACTAGTGTGACGAGTACAAAGCCGCCAACGTTGGCAAATAATAGTAATAATAATATTGTGAGGTTGGAAGATGGAGTAAATTCGTATGGAGCTGTTGCTGCTGCTACTACTAATATAATGACGACCACGACAACTACTCGTAAAACTAGTGATATTCCAGCTGTAAATTTTCCTCTTCGTCGAACTCGTCATGATTCTGCTTCTCAAAGTATCACAGATTTGCCGTCAGCTTTGAATGAAATCTTTGCTCCAACTCCACCTCTACAAATTCCCCGTGAAACTATACAACTCCAAAGAATGAAATCCTTGACAAAGTCCTGTGCAGATTTGAGACACATGGACTCTGTGGATGAAATGAAAAATAATTATGCCATGTATGAAGATTATTCAGACTACACTTTAAGAAAACAACCAAACACCGCAGATATTGTAATGGATATGAATAGATGTAGCAATTTATCCAATTTAAATTCTCCAGCATCATCATCTCAATCCCCCGCTTTACACAATCCGTTTGATCAACAGTTTGCTATTGCAGGGATTGTGAATAATGCGAGTAAACCCCCGCTCCCGAGACTTCCAAGACTGCCCCAAGAATATTATTCCCCAAATGTACCTACGAGTCAATTACAGTACCAGACAATTCATTCATTCCACCCGGATAGAAAAACGATGAAGAGTCATGCCAAACCCAGTTTTGGCCGTAGCGACACTGTCCCGCCAGCATCACAACAAGCGCACCGGATGGAAAGTCCATTACTTTTGACGCAAATATTTAATCGGAAATCCAGTTCAATATCAGATTCTGACGAAGAATTTTTAGTATTCAAATCCAGCTTAGGCAAGTTGCCTTCCTCAACTACGAGTGGAAATTGTAATAATAGTAGTAGCTCTCGTGTCTCACCAACAAGACCCCCCATTCCTAGATACACATTAGGTAATTTTGATGATCCGGGACGGATGTTAAAAGCCAAGTTGAGACATACACATTCTTTGAGTAATCTACCTGAAGTTTTACAAAATGAGTCCAAAATGAGGAATCTGTTGGCCATGACAAATACGGCCAATTCCAGTTTAAATGTTCCTATATCTAATCAGAAAAGACTTTCTCATCCCACTGTGAGTACAACCGCGAGTATAGGAAAACTTGCAAATTCACATCATCATTGTCATCATGGAGAAGATTCCGTGTATCCTTCGGGTGTAGGACTCAAGTATGTAAATTCACCTCCGGGAGATAATAATTTTTTGAGTGGGATGTTGAGACGTGATCATCATTCAATGATTCTAAATGATCCATGTGATATGGATGACTATGTTTTGGAGGAATTGGATGATGAGGAAACTCTCTTTTCCAGCAATCCATATTCAGACGTCAATTCGAGTGTCCAAACAAACTATTCTAACTCGTGCTATCAAAATTCTTTACGCTCTGGCTCTCCCTCAAGTAGTGGCTATAAAACTATGGGTCCTTATGCCACTATCTCCACCCATTCTGATCCTGGCTTGGCTAAATTTGTTAGGGATAGACGTCAACAACAGCAATTACATCATCAACAACAACTTCACAATTTCTATTTGGTAAGGGCTGATCATGATTCTGCTACAGCTACTACTACTACCGTCGCCATTACTACATTGTCGCAAACAATCACTTGTGGGCAGAGGGGGGATGGGGGATATCGTCGTCTTATAGTTCTAAATATCCATTATCATTTTTGCTAATTCAAAAATATTCTATTATAGTTTTCCCTAAATTCTAAAATGTTCAATTATCAGTTTTCCCTTGATTCTAAAATGTTCAATTATCAGTTTTCCTTAATTCTAAAATACCTATTATCAGTAGGAAATATAGTCATGATAGGATATTTTAGAGACTGCTAATTGAACATTTTAGGACAAAGGCAAAACTATAATAAAATATTTCGTAATCGGCAAAAAATGCTAATTGATATTTTAGAACTATAAGACGACGATATGTGCTGTTAGTAGTGAATATTAGTGATTCGCTTCTGGGTTTTTGTTCGTGATATTTGTCTCATATATAGTGAATTGATTTGGGTATATCTTATTGTAGTAAACAGCTTTCATTAGAATTTGGGAATGGCTACTAATAACAAACGATACATGGTTTTAAAAAAATTCTTCCAATCTGCAATCTATATATCTGAAATCCTCCATTGTTGCGAATTTGTAAATTATAAAAACAACTGGAATTTTGTTACTCTATATGCATACCTATTAATAGGTCTATTACTATGCTCTTTATTGTCCTTCTCTTTAATTCCCCCCTCTCTTACTAAACTGAGCTTTCTGTCTTTCAATTTCTATAAATAAGAATTTCCACATATGTTTAGTTCAGAATTTCAGTTTTTGAAATGAAATTCTCGGTTTGTAGGTCATTTATTGACCCACACACTTGTCATTCGAAAAACTTCATTTACCTCGTATGTAGTTGAGTATCTAACAGTCGTCATTAATTATATTTTGAACGTCATTCCGTTCAAAAAACGTTATACTAAGATGTTACCTGTAATGCAAAATGTTGTTGTATTTTAGCGATTTGGATTAGTATACTGGCTTTCTTCTTAACTGTGATGGTGGATAATTAAGGGAATATGGATTTTAAGTTGTGTGACTGGCTTTATTAAAACTATATTAAAAAAAATTATAGTTGTTTAGTTTTAGTCATCTAGTATTTTGAGAGCCCGATTTAGTCATGCTTGGTTTTGATTTTTTTTAAATGCGATGCTTGATTTTGTATATTTGATTATTACGATTTGTGTGATAACGGTATTTGAGTCGCTTTTATTTTACATTTTGGGAGAATCGGTTCTCGGGTCCAGTGCGTCATTATTTATTTTATGATTCCGGGAGCCATTTTAGATTTTTAGATCAGTTGCTGTTTTTATGTGTTGTTTTTTTATAACTATCAGTATTTAATATTTAACCATACTACTTACCTAGTACTTTTTATCATTTTATGGTATCAAAAAGTAGCATTAATGTGATTATGGAAAATTGACAGGATTGATTGATCCCATATGGATTTTTCAAGTAGTATCAATTGAGTTATATAAGAAAATGAATCTTTACTTTGAAATGCGTCGTATTATTGTCGTAGCGTCGTATTATTGTACAAAAGAAACGTAATTTTCTATACACTAAAAATTTACATATTGAGGACTTTGTTGACCTGAGAATTCGAAATCAGATTCTCATGATGGTGAAAAGTAAAAACAAGTTGAATAGTTACTGCAAGATTTAGTCTTGTATTGAGTTAGACCTGTAGAAAATGCACCACGCTTGTTATTCTACAAATATATGTGGTATGGAATCTCTAACCACGCACAATCTCAAAATAAACACATGTAAAGAAAGCATTTTGAGGTGCCTGTAATATTAAGATGCATTCAAGAAATTGTTTAGCTTTTTTCTAGAACAATAGTTTGATGTAATTTATAAATGTTATATTTTGATCCCATCTAAGCGTGAAGACGATCCGGATAATGTGGATCCTTATGGACATCAAATGCTGGACTACGACCCGGAATATTCATCATTACTACAACGGTAAAAAAAAAGTCAATGAATTGTCTTTGAAAAATATTTAGGATGTTGAATGTGCTTAAAATGAGTGCATTTTTATTTGTTTACTCACACATTTAGTCATAAATATGAAGAGGAAGAGCTTAAACGAAAGCATCATCAAGAGTGTGAACAGTTTTTGATGAGAAGAAAATCTCGTATCAACCCTCAGTCCATCCCCGCAACACCGAATCCTTACTATGGTCAGCATACTTCACAGATGGTTCCTGCTACTGTTCAATTTAATGGAAGATTTGTTGCTACGAGCGTTCAAAGTGCTCCTGGTCAAAGTGAAAAGTATTCACCAATCGTTGTTCCCAGTTCTCTCTCCTTGTCTCAAGTCCAACAGATTCAACTACAACAATATCCTGTACAACAGCAACAACAAATGCAACCCAGTCCTCATGCAATAACAATTCCATTAACACCACTGAATCATCATCATCTTCAGCAGCAGCAGCAAGAACAGCAACAACTTCAATACCATGAACAGCAACAGCAACAATTTCAGCAGCTCCAACATCATCAGCAACAGCAATTTCAACAGTTGCAACAACAACAACAGCAACAACATCAACAACAGCAGCAGCAACATCAACAACAGCAGCAACAACATCAACAACAGCAGCATCAACAGCAACAAAATCAGTCACAACAAAATTCTGAAGGGACTAGTTTATCACCATCCCCATCAATGTCCCCACCACCACCACTACAACCTACTACGGGGAATTCCCCTATAAATAATCTGGGTCTTGTCATTCATAACAATGGGAATCTTGGAGGAGGTCAGAGTTCAAATGAAGTCCAGAGTCCAGAAATTTCTATCAGTGGTACTAAAAGTGGAGATATTTCCTCGCCAGACACCCCAACAAGACAGCCTTTGGGACAGATGCAGCAGGGTCAAGGGAATCCGGGTCTTCAGCATCAGAATGTAAAAATTTTATTTCATTGTAACTTGTAAATTAAAGGTATACAAACTTACAAATTCAAGGTTAAAAAACGTTTTGTTGTTCCGTATATTATAGATGAGTCTAGTAGAGATTCCATCTACCTATGGGTCTATGCAATCCCCGTATGGGACTTTTCGACCTATTTTTGCTCCTGGTACAGCCGTTCCTGCATATCATTCTGCATTTGCTGGATACTGCGTTCAGCCAACGAGCATAATGGGTTCGTTATACAAATTTACATTCAACTCTTTGTTGCAATTCCGTAATAAATTCATACTTAAATGAAAATAATAAATTCATCAATTTTCCAATTTTATGTTGTTTATAGCCGGCATGCAACCAATGCTGCAACCTCAAATGCGAATGATTTCGACTGGAGGTGGAATGTTTTCTTCTGGCGTGCCTCAACAACAATCCTCTCAACAATGGACTCAAGTCCAACAGCCACAACAAAATCCTTCTACAGTCCAGATTCAAAATCCGAGTCAAATACAACAATAATGACTTCAGTAGGTTTATTTACTCGTACACTTACGTCTACAAGTACATACTCTTTAGGTTTTAACCTTATAGATGATGGTGATCATCCTAATATTCGTATTTTTCAAAACAATGACTTATTATCAATAATTAATTATTTTTATATAGGTATAACTACAAATAGATACTCTACTTATTTTAATGGTTTTAATTTTATGATATGTATGAATTTATTCTACTTGCTTTTCGCTACGTGCGTTATTTACTAATAATAATAATTATTATTATTTTTATTCGAATTATAACTTATGTTAATACTTGTATTCTTACAAATGATATGGAATCTGCTTATAGTTCTTGTCAACTTGAATCTTATTAATTTGGATAATATTTGTGTGTCATATATAGGAATTATTAACCTGGAATATAGATCGGTTCAATTAATTGCATTTAATATATATTGACGAATTTCCCTTTTTAGCTTTCAGTGTTTTGTCATAAACTCGTGATTTAAAAATTATAAGGCTACAAAAGTATAGCCTATTAAAAATAATACTTTACGTATGAGAGTTACACACACTAGTATTATAAATATTCTTATACTCATTGCATGAACAAAGAATTATTCAAAACAAAGATTTCAAAGAAAATTTTTGTACATGATCTTTTAAATATCATTAATTTCTGAATTTTTCCGGTCTCTAACAATTTATTATTTAATCACTTTGACGCTACAAATTGCCTATTGTTTTTTCAGCAATTGGTAATTTATATTTTACTTTATATTTTTGAATCTTTGAATAGGATGATTATCTGTGCATATTTTATCTTAATGGCGAAAATGTATTCTAGAACAATGGAAAAAGAAAAGTGGAATCCGGTTTCCGTTTCCGGATCATAAACTTTATTTACGATGAATGAATTGAACACTATTAAAAGTAAAACAAATTCATTACATATTCATTTAGTACGTAACGATA
The DNA here is from genome assembly GCA_034699125.1 of Gisinianus flammeolus. Lineage (NCBI taxonomy): Eukaryota > Metazoa > Arthropoda > Collembola > Symphypleona > Katiannidae > Gisinianus > Gisinianus flammeolus. The sequence continues at coordinate 43,732 of JAIUND010000818.1, read as the reverse complement.
ATTACACAGAAATCTTGGCGGAATTTGTTTTCGAAGAAGTGATTTACCCGTTTACTATAAAATACAACCTAATAGATTGAACGTGGTTGCTCATATGTTGTCATATCTGTACTTATTTTCATCATAAGAATCTTATGTATTAAATTATACACCATTTTTGAGCCAACTCTATTAGAGTATGAGGAAGTTACTTAGTAATCTAATAGTTTTGCAATCAACCCCCAAGTAGCTATATGCATCATGGGTTTTTAAGAAAGAATAATACGAATATTCTGTTTTACAAATTGTAAGGTGGAGAAATGTTGCGTAATTTTTATAGCCAATATGAATGCCTTCATCTTTTGATCTTATATATATGAACAAGCGTCTGAACAATAAGCTAAATTAAGTAAGTATACATACATAGTTTGAACCATAATATTATTATTATTCTAGCTCCATTACACACGGCTGACATTGACTTTGTTGCTATACAATAATAAAGTGTAAAAATAAATAAACTTAAATAAACATAAGGTAAAACTATTACGTGATTGTATCAGTCCTGTTTGTATTATATTTAATACATATTATGATATATTAATTATAAATAATTACTTATTTATTGAATATTGGATATTCAATATTCAAGAGTTGTGAAAACTTCACCATAGTATATTAAATTGTATTGTAATTGTAATTTAATTGCTAAGACTTGACTCCAGGTAGACAATGTGCAGATCTTCCCCTAACTTCAGTTTAGTATGTCGAAAGTTGGTGAGAATCGGTTGACAAATTGACCGAGATAGACAAGCTTTTCCGGTTTTGGGGTCAAACTGCAAAATTCTAAACCAATGATTTGGGAGGACTTGATAAATTTATGCTATTCGAATCTAAAACAAATCATTGGTTTAGAACTTTGCAGTTTGCCCCCCAAAAACAGGAATACCTCGGTCAATTTGTCATACTAAATATATAGAGGATGATCTGCATAAGGTCTCTTCTATTTTCCGTAGAAGAGACGTACTCCCTATAGACTCCAGGTGATTAAGATCGATACATTTTATCATTAGTATTATGACTATTTTAAGAGTATAGCTATATATAGCTATATGTAGTTAAAATAAAATGTCTAGGACTAAATACTTGACACAAAAATTATGTATGTATTCAACCAAATTTGATTACTGATTACTTACGCTCGTAATAATGATAAACAAGCCAAGTAGCCAAGACAAGTCAAAGAATTTGTGTGTCGAACGTAGATGCTTGTCGTCTTGAAGGAATATACTGTATATGTACATATACACGTTAACGTCAAATAATAAATAATCTGGTAGGTATTACCTGTTGACTGCTAAATTTTTATAAGAATGTCGCAATAACTTGATTCATTGATCTCTTTATTCTCTCGAAGTATTCAATCGAAGCCGAATTACGAAACTCCAAATGAAGAAGAGTTGTATGATTCTTTTGGATATAATTTTTTATTTTCATCATCTTTTGAAAAAAAGAATCGAGAAACAACAGCAAGCACAAAGCACAAAATTCTCTTTTTTTAAAAAATTTGACGCCAACTTTTTTTTGGCTGTTTTAAACTTCTGGAGGTCAAACGTCTTACAATTTACGTCAATTCGCATTGCAACTTTTGATCAAAAGTTCTGAATTTTTTTCAGTTTTACTCGACGCTGTACGACCAACTTTAATTTTGAACTTTGATGACCTCCGGAAACCAAGCAGGAAAAATCAGATATTGCAATATTATTCCATTTTTCATGTTACATGAATCATGTAAATACCTAAGACTTAAAGGTAGGTCTGTATATAGTCTTGTGTGCTCTTTTGTGTACAATTCTCATTGACAATAGAAAAGAAAATATGGATAAAAAATGTTATTTTATATGTGATTGGGTATTTCTGGAACAATTTAAGTTGAACTGCCGAAAAAATTCAGTGTCACACAAAAATTCGGAATTTGTATTAAGAAATCGAAAAAGCTTCATATAGCTTGTACATGCGATGCCATCGTGAGTACATAGATTCTGTGTGACACTGGCATAATGATAGAAATTCGACCTATTTTAATCTTTTCCCAAGAGCGTTCATACGTCCGAACACGATATTGCAAATGGGTACGTTTGGTAGATGCCTTGATGAGCTTCGTTATAGCTAGAGGATCAAGACATACTGAAACTCTAAAGACTACATGTTTTTGCTATATATTTACTGATGAGACAATAAATGGATTAATAATAATAATATAGTACATATTGTTGTTAGTAAACTCACATTCCAGAAAAAAATCTGCATTTTTGTGTTGTATTTTGTATTTATTAACTTACTTTTGAATAATAATGTATTTCATAAATTAAAAGGAGTTTTCTTCAAATGGCATTCCCTCTTCAATATATTCTTACAAATTATAACAGTAAAAGTAATATATAATACAACGAAGGTATGGATAGAATTCCTAATTTGCTTGGAAATATATTGTTAATAACAGGTGAACTCAAGTTGGAACATAACTAAAAAAACAGTAGTCTAGTGACAGCAATTTGTCCGAAAAATATAATTTAAAAAAAAAACAACCCACTTAGTCACGCTTGTTTTCTTCTCATATCAATAAAAAAAATTTTTTTAATTGTGTTGGACACAATGTGTGAAAAATTCAATTTAAATATTGTCAATAATAATGATGAATGAGATGGAGGGGAAGAAAGGTTGCTTCGGAAGGGAAAAAAAATCTTAAAGTTAAATATCTTACCAAATTCTTAAATATTATTATTATTGTATAATATAGTTATATATATTTTATAGTTATTTCATCAAAAAAAATCTTAGTCTAAATAAACATTTGTTGTTTTTTGTAATATAATATAATATTGTAGTGCTGCTGTTTTGTAAGCTAAACTTCTTCATACTCATTCGTCATCTACTTCTTCGGGCTCTTCAGCTCCACTGGATGCAGCATTCTCTTCTTCGGCTGCCTTCTTTGGCCGACCTCGTCCACGGCCAGCCCCGCCACCACCACCCCCACCAGTAGACTGTTAAACAAAGATGAAATATTAAATTGAGTTTAATTCGACAAATAAATAATATTAAATTGAGTCATTTTTTCTTAATGCCATATTTTATTTTACCTTGGCCTTTGCCTTGGTCTTCCTCTTGGCAGTTCCCTTTGGGCGACCTCGACCTCGTTTGCTAGCTGGAGCTCCAGAATCCTCTCCAGATTCTTTAGGGGCAGCTGCAGCTGGACGTCCTCTCTTTTCTGCCTTTGGCTTCTCTACAGCTTCACTTGCGGGCTTTGCTGGCCTTCCTCGTCGTTTCTTTTCACCTCCTGCCTCATCCGCCATTTCAAGACGTTGAGATTCTACTGTAAATAATAATAAACATGAATATATTCAATTTAACATTCCATAAGAGTTATAAAGGTAATAATTTTATTTCCATTTGAAATTTACATTAATATATAATAATAATAAATATAAAAAGAGTCTCGCCTATATGAATCTCGCTAGTACTTATACGTAGTGTACAAAATACAAAAGTACATACAGAACCTATTATAATGCTAATGCAATAGTGGGGGTAATGAAAGACACGCTACCAAAACACAGGGTGACGCGAAGAAGTCCCGAATGGAAAACGAGATGTGGGGAAAAGAGACGCTCCGCGTTACAACTTTGTGTGAGAGAATCGAGTGGAGAGCGTTGGTTCATATAATATTATGGTGTGTGGTGATAGAAACACAAAGGATATATAGGGATGTCAATGCTAAACTTTTAATATATACACGGAGAGTGAGTGTGAGAGAGACAAAGTTTTTCGGCCAGTCAGCAAAGGCAAGCAAACAAGTCAGGGTAGTATGTAGAAGGAAGGAAGGGTCTACCACACTCTGTACCTTTTTTGTATTTTGATTTTAGCCTTTAGGATGAGATAGACTGTAGACTTGAAATGATCTATAACTAAAACTTTAGTATAGTACTTCTTCCTAACGGAAAGTTTGTATATGATCATTTATGTATAAAAAGTCTGAAATTTTCCCTCTACACTTCTACATACAAAAATAACAGAGTATGTACTTTGATGATGTATGATTCTATATCCTATACATGACAATTTTATGGATGACAATAATTGAAAAAAAAAACTATCTACACTATTGTAGATAGTTAAACAAATATAAAAAAAACCATATGTAAAAGTTAAAAGTACTTAAAGAGTCGCTATTAAATAAAATCTTTAAAACTAAGGTCGATTCGAATACTATAACATACAAAAATTTATAAAAATAAAGGAAGCGTTTTTGTAATAGTACATAGCTCGGCATCTAATATGTCGTTCTAATAATTGTTTACAATTTCTAACTTTAAAAAAAATAATAGAGATTTGAACTAACAGTATAGTATAGTAAAATACTTGACCTTCCTCAATATTATGTGATAAATTGTTCATATGAAATAAAATTGATAAAATAGTATTAAAAAAAATACTTTTAAAAAAGTCTTACATAATGAGAATTAACAAAAAGCGAGTGTTGAGGATGTATAATTAATAATTGAGACAATCGACAAAAACAGTACGTACTTACATGAAGAGCCGGTGTAACGGCAAGAATTGTGTGTTTGGGAAAAATTATGAGAGACGCTGGGCCAGAGCTTGCTTTGCGATGCCGCAATTGCTTTACATGAGAAAAGATAGGACGAAGAACGAGAAATGAAATATGTAAAGAACAAGAAGAGAGAGACGAGAAAAAGAGAACGCTACCGAGAAAATGTACGTCTGATTTCCCTCCACAAATGCCCATTTTCTTTTTGCTCATGAAATATCAACAAGAAATATCAAAGTTGGCATTTTTTTCGAATTTTTCCTAGCTACCTCAAATAAATGCTCGAATAAATAAAATATGCCTCGTACAGAGAATCGCTTGAGGAATCTAGTCCATATTTTTAATAATTTCTAGAAATATGGATAGTTTATGAAAAAATTGATTGAAAACTAGAGTCTGATTAAATGTGTGGTCTTCGAAGAAGGCGGCCATTAAATCGAAAATTGTCGCTTCTTTTTCAACATTTAATTCCAAAGGAAAAAGTTGATGAGAAGAAGCGGAAAAAATGGAAATAAATTGGTAAAACTATAAAGGATTTACTTACCAAAATGACCCGGGTCGAATAAATTTTAAAATGACCTGAAAAATTCAAGTTAAATGACGTCCGAGCGGAACTGCACAACTGGAATATATAACACAACTCCTCGTCCTATCTTCTTCGGCTTGTAAATGAAATTTTTTCTTGGGAGAGAGAGAGTTTTTAAATCAATACCTACCAGCGCAATATTTGAAAAGCTCTGAAACATTTTTTTCGTGTTCGTGTGCTATGAGTGCTATCCAAGAAGTCAAGTCAGTTACGTTTTTATTAGGAAAAAAACAGTAAATATCTATACATCAAATTTAATTACATTTATTTATACTATACTACTACTACCTCAATTGTAGTTTATTACATTATTATTTTTTGATACAGCATTTGCATTTACACTTTTACACTGACAAGTCTATTTTGGTACATATTACACTGTTGAAGTTGAAAGAGGACGAGTTGTATCAACGACGATCATAATAAGTTTTAATTTCTTTGTTTTCTTCTTCTTCAGTCTAATTGTACTATATTTTTAACGTGAATCACGTTACGTGATAATATAAATAATAATATTTAAGTAAGTAACTAAATGGAAAAGAAATCATCACATAATAATAATAATAACGATAAAGTAGATGAAGTTGATGGTGATGATGGAGATTTTGAAGATTTTGATATTAGAGCTAGAAAACGAATCAAAGATGCTAAAGGGAGAGCAAGACCAGGTAATTGCGTTATAATTATAATGTATTATTTAGTATGTAGTACTATATATACTTAATATTATTATTAGTTATACCCATGTAATGCCATGTATTACTTTATCGAAACGTAGAATGATGATGATAATAATAATGTGTTGATTCTCTCTCTCTGTCACAAAAATTAGAATTGAAAGGGAAAGGTGCCTGGTATGAAAAGAATTACTACAAGACTTTTGATTGCTCTCTCACATCATTTCAACAGTCCCCTTCCATTGAAAGAATCCATGTAAATAATGTGAGTACGGAAGAGTTTATTGAACGCTTTGAAAAACTGTACAAGCCCGTTGTGATTTTGGGTGCTCAAGGCCATTGGAGGGCTAATAGCAAATGGACCTTGCATCGCCTTTCAAAGAAATTTAGGAATCAAAAGTTTAAAGTAAGTATAATTTCATGTTTTTTGATGTGATTGATGTGATTGTCGATGGAATGGTACGAGTTGTATCAAGTCAATTAATATCGAATTTTCATTTGTTTCTTATATATAAAGTGTGGAGAAGACAACGAAGGCTACAGTGTCAAAATGAAAATGAAGTATTATGTGGAGTATTTAGAGACAACGAAAGATGATAGCCCACTTTATATTTTTGATAGCAGCTACGGTGATGTAAGTAGTTTCTTAGCTCGAGCTCATTTACTTATTTAGAGTTCTGTTATTAGTATATTAAATGCTAGATTGATAAAAATATATATACCTATACAACACAGTACAACGGCAAAATAAATAAAATTGAAATATTGATTTAATAGCATCCACGAAGAAAGCGTCTGCTCGAAGATTATGATATTCCAGTATATTTTCGAGATGATTTGTTCCAATATGCGGGTGAACGTCGACGACCGCCTTATCGTTGGTTTGTTATGGGACCGGAAAGAAGTGGCACAGGTTTGAAACCTATTCATTCACTTTTTTTGAAGTTAAATATGTTTGTTAACTTATTTGTTCATAGTTTTTTTGGGTATATTATTACTTAATATAACATAATCTATAAATTCTATAGTCTAATAAGCTGACTTCTTTTCATTATTATACATTGTAGGTATTCATATCGATCCATTAGGAACGAGCGCATGGAATGCCCTTGTTTCTGGGCACAAGCGATGGTGTTTATTTCCAACAAATACTCCAAAAGAACTTCTTAAAGTCAAAAGTTCTGAGGGTGGGAAACAACAAGATGAAGCAATTTCTTGGTTTAATATTATTTACCCTAGAACACAACTTTCTTCATGGCCTGAAGAATATAAACCTGTAAGTCAATTAAATATAAATATAATAAAACAAATTTTTATTTGAGTCGTCATTATGTTATCAATAATCTTTATTTGACAGCTGGAAATTCTTCAAAATCCGGGGGAAACAGTTTTTGTTCCTGGAGGTTGGTGGCATGTCGTATTGAATCTCGACTCAACTGTCGCTGTAACCCAAAATTTTTGCTCCCGAACAAATTTTCCTATTGTCTGGCACAAAACTGTACGAGGAAGACCGAAGTTATCTATCAAATGGTTGGCTACACTTAGAGTAAGACTAAAGAGTTTTAACTTGAATACTCTACTGTATTGTGTATACGCAATATACATATTTCATAAAATTGGTAAATACATATTTATCGAGAATGAAATGACGTATTCTTATACTTTCCCTTGAAATAGACAAAATTTCCAAAGTTGGCTCAAATTGCAGACACTGTGGACTTGAAAAAACACAGTGGCATTTACTCGGATAGTTCTAGTGGTTCATCCTCATCTTCTTCCAGTTCTAGCGAGTCCGCTGCTTCCTCCTCAGAAGAATCAGAAAGTGATGATAGTGGGCAAGCAAGCTTACATGAGAATAAAAAGAAACGACGACGAACATCCAAATCAAAGTCACCGAGTCGAAGTTGCAAAAACTCAAAAAGTTCTAACAACAATAATGATACAAAAGGAATATACTGCGAATCAGTGGAACCAAATATCTCTAATAATAGTCTTCAACCTAAAATGCTACTAAATTACTCTAAACATGACCATGCTGACCACCACCACCATCATGATGCAAAAACACTACAAAAACAAACACATCATGAAGACATTTCCAGAAAATCATCTCATTCAAATGGTCATCATCATCACCACCATCGACATCCGAATCCTCATAGCTCTGAAAGGAAACGTCATTCTGATCGGGACGGTCGCTATTGACTGGAATTAATCAAAAGAGTGCAGTAATATGAATTATAATTGTATGATTATCATCATTATTATACTTTTCAAATTTAAATATTTTCCTTATGATATAGCTATTGTCTATGTTTTGGCAATAGTTGCCTATTGTATGATTTTTTCCTAAATTATTTCTCTATTCGTCTTGTGTTTTTTTTTGTCCCAATTGATTTTGGCTTGCATGTATTGTCAATTGGTATTTTAGTTCGCGTATGAGTCGACATATTTACTACAGTCAAGACTACTTGGATATGTCGACTTAAAATACCAATTGACAATAATTAATTATAAATGTTAATACTTACTTAAATACTTGAAGATTTTATGTACCTATATACATTATAGGTATAAGAATGAGCTACGAAATCTAAAATATGTATGAATTTAAAAAAAAAAATTATTGCATGTCTAACTAAATCTACATTTTGTACTACATTTCATACAATTATAATAAAATCACAGTGTGAACTCTGTACTCACCTTTCCTATGATTCGTCAATGTATACAGATAATGGGTTTTATTGCAAGATTATTCCATTTTTCATGTACCTAAAACTTAAAGGTAGGTAATATTGTGTGCTCTTTTGTGTATAATTCTCATTGATAATAGAAAATAAAATATGAATAAAGATAAACATTAAATACATGGAGTTTTTGCTAAAATCTTCGTCCGATAATTTTTATACATCATTTTATTGTATGTTTCTGGATCAATTTATGCAAAAGGGTGCAAATATATATGTATATAAATGGAGTAATTAATACCTTTTAGAATTTAAATCTTGCATCGTGTATATAGCTACATCAATAGTTTATTTCAATAAATATTTACTTCATTGCAGAGTTACTTTAATAAATTGCGATTGCCGATTGCGTCGAAGTTTACATATATAGGGTAGCTTTATACAGCCACTACTCTGACTGGTTTAACAAGTATAAATAATTTGATAGAAACTATAACTAAAAGCTATAAATTAGTAATAAATGATTAGTATTTATTTATTTAGTGGATAAATATGTACTTATATTATACATAAATACTTGTATACTTATATTTATTTACAATTCACAGCATAAATTGTAAAAAAACGCTAACTAACTAGTTATAATTACACAGCAAAAATGTAAATGGCTTTCATTTTACAATCAATATTCAATACTGACGTACAATTAATTAATAATACTTCACATAAATGCTCCTTTCTCTACAAAAGAAAACTAACACCAGAGAAGAAGAAAAACATTAATAATAAATTAATAATAATAACTAACCCATCCTTATATAACTTTTTACCCCTCATTTCAAGTGCAAAACTTATTAAGTTAAAGTAGATGCCAGGATTGCAACTCCTCTCTCGTAAAAACTGTATTTATCTTGCTGTTTCACCATTTTCATGTCCACTGTGAAGAGTAAATCATCTCTAGTAGAATTCAAATAGACTGGCAAAGTAATCTTTCCTTCTTTCAAGTTTACTTTTGGATTAACCCTAAAAAAACAGACATTTATTTTATAATTTTTCATCATAGTTATGGTTAATTAAACTAAGATGATTGTAATATCGATGAAAATCTTACTTGACCCAAGTCAGAGCAACACTAGGAAGATCCGAAAGTACGTCCGCAGATAACTGAAGTCCATCTTTCCACGCCGCTCCTTGTAGTTTCAGACCACTCAAAACAAAATTAACATGATTTCCTCCTGCAATTACATCCAGAACCAATTCTTCGATAGACCAACCGTTTGCTTGTGCCACACACTGTCTTGTTGCTGTGAAATATGCTTCCGGATTAAATAATCCACCCAACCATACGGTTACACTCTGCAAAAATAATAAAAAAAATTTACAATGTGAACTTTGTACGAAAAAAGAGAATACCGTTTATTATTTTATAATAATAGGAATATTTCACACTTACTTCTAATTGTTCAGCCCCGTTCAGGTGAACAGTTTGAGAAATGACAATGAGTTGTTGTACACGTAGAGCCAAATCGTTTATCCAGCTAATGACAGTACAGCCTCTAGGAACAGGATACTTGCCACCCCAACTGTCAGGAATGATTCCACGAACCAATTCGGAAATTAATTTCCTATGGTACGATGTTTGTTTCTTCTCACCCTGAATAACAATAAAATGAATGAGTATATTAAAAATATATAGCTTGGTATTATTTGTACTTGACCGTATCATTGTATTTTATCATTTACATACCTGACAAATCATTTTAACATCATCCAAATCGGACTTGACAGTTTGTAATATGGCCACCCCGGCGGACACTTCCCTCTCAAAAAATCTATAGAGTGGTCTCTTGATATTATCAGCTGTTCTCTTCAATGGTAACAACTGCTCCGGTAGCAGCTTCAACCATTCTTCCGCAGATACTCTTAAAGTTCTCATCCAAGCCGGCGTCCCACCACCATGCTCCTCATCAACTACATCACTTTCAATATGAGGCAAATACTCATCATCTTCAATCATTTGCATTTTCAATAATTTGGCGACCATCTCCGAACCCCGATTGGTGAGCAATACTTTCTCGGCATGCGTAGGAAGGCCAAGCCAGGCAGGAGTTTGACGATGAGTTAGTCCATTTGCCCAAGTTAAAAATTGATCTCTTCTCAGAGCATCCGGCATGCAAATATCACCACCATCAGCATTCGCAACGAGAAGGAAGTCTTGTTCAAAACTTCGTGGTGTAAAAAGTCGATGAACAAATGAGGAGAGGAGACGACAGTCAAATTCATTATCTACTTTTCCACCGTATATTGTTTCAGCTAGAATTGAGAATGAGAAAAAATTAGAATTAACGAATTCAGCAGAAATATATATTATCAAAAAATTACCAACAAATTACTTACAGAGAAGTGTTTTCAGGGCATCCCATGGAATCTTGTCTGGAGGAAGATTTGTTCTTCCCATGGCGGTCGAGTCTATCCACGCATCCAATGTATCACAAGCAACACGGAGATCCGCTTCATTAAATTCATAGTATTTGGACCAACCTGTTATGTCATGTAAATTTTTTTATCAAATTCTATCCCGCTTGAATAACACAGCATACATACATACATTAATAATATAATTTAACATATTAGAAATAGCATTATTAATCAGTTTAATCATGTTGATAAAAATAAAAATTATCAAGTCTTGTACCCAGAGGAACATATCGCAGACGTTCTTGTACAACAGCATGGAACCAAGCCACAAGGAAATAAAGTCGAGCCCTTTCACTGGGTGCTTTCATCATTCTCGCAGCTGGAACTGTATTGAATGTTCGAAGTAAATTCGCTTTGATTCCTGGCGGAGGTTCAAAGACAAATACCCGACCAGCTCGGAGTAGGTTAACAGGTATTTTAGGATGAATATCCATGGTGAGGAAAAGGCGGAAAGACGCGTGAGGTTGAAGGGAATGCATTTTCTTTTCCAACTGTAGAAGCCACTGTGGAGCCAAGTGTACGTTTTTCAGGAGAACCCATCTACAGTTTCATAAACGAATGCATCATAACTCAATTGTTACATGAGAGAATTCAGAAACATGAAGTATCAAGTATGCATATATTTTCAAACATACCGTCCACTTTTAACAGCTGATGCTATAGCTTGATCTGCCTGCGTGAATCCTTCGGCTATACGAAAAAAGAATTAAATAAGTACTTTCTCATTGTCATCTTTGCAAACATTAAAAATAACTTGCTGTGTATTTATCACCTTCTACTAACTACTTTATACAAGTATGGATTTGTTTAATTAAATTTTAATTTTAATAAATCACTTACCAGAACCAATTGCAATAGAAACCAGAGTCTGACTCTTTTGAGCTGCCATATCATCCACTCGACCAGATGCATCAAAACCCGGAGCTGCACACAGTAAAATCTTTAAAAAAATAGAAACAGATACATTATCAAAATTCAAAGCCATAGATGTAACATAAAAATAATAGGTTACGATTCATTTTCATTTTCCTTACTGGAGTTCTACATGTTACTTCTACATCAACAATTTTAGCCAAGTCCACATCTTCTGCCGAAGCGAAATCTGATCCCAAAACTTCATCAGCTAGTATATGGCTCATGGCTGGGATACGATCTGGTCTAAATGCCTATACATACATGTAAACAATAAAATAAATCATTGTAAAATGATTTCATTTTGTTTTCTAATATTGCTGTTACGAATTTAGCCATCGACTTGTATAGCCGGACAAAATAAAGAATCAGTTAATTGATATAGCGAACAAAGTGTTTAAAATCATTAGTCATTCTCATATGAGGGAAATGTTTTTCATCACTTTCTTTAGTATATTTAAATAAATTAATAAATATTTTTTGTCTACTCTATAAAATATATTATTATACACTGACCTGAATCAATAACAATTTGTTAACAGTTTTTGTAGCCTCTTGAATGTCCCCAGAACCTTCTTCCCAAAGTTGAGGAACATTTGTTTCTGGAGTTGGATGACGGATCCAAGTTACAAAATCATTAGATTCTACTTTATTCTCCAAATTCTTAAAGGCAGGGACTTTGGATGTCAATCTTAACATCCCTTCCACTTGGTCTGCCGTTAAATATGCAGGAGCTGCAGTCTAAGCGTGAAAAACAAGGTGAATTGTTATGTTACGTTGTTTATTATAACAAATGATAGCTAATTATTATTATTACAATAAATAATAAATTGAAAATAATTATAATTATTACCTTAGTTTGAGGCAAAACACCTTCTTTAAAACGCAGGAATCGTTGAAAGACGGATTCAAAAACACCTTTTGAGAATATTCTTGCGAGTAAAATAGAGAATGGCAGTCTATCAACATGGAGCATACCTCGAGAAACTCGATCGGAGCAAACCTACAACCAAATAATCCCATGGTTTATATCAATCTTTCAAGCAAGAGGATAAAAAATTAAAACTAAGGCTTCTTTTGTACAGAGATTAATATAATCAGTGGTTTTTTATAGCGAACAAATGAATAAATTATATCAAGACTTTTCATATGAGGGAAATTCAAATCATCATTTTCTAATCTCTGAACTTTTTAAGTTCACTCAAAAATACTACAAATGAAAAAAATGAGCAAACCTGAAACAAATCCTTGGTGATGATTTCCAATCGTGCTGTGTGATCTTTGACACCAGTTAAATGAGGGTTGCCGTTGACTAAGGGAATTCAGAGAATACATGTTACATATATGCACGTTACCCAAACGTTTCTATATGTATGCGCTTGTATTGCAGTACATGTGACATGTAATAATAATAATGTAATTGTGTGATAAATAAACTTACGAACGGACATGAACATGTCCAAGAAGAACTGTAGAGAATATTGATAGAGGAAATGCATTTGATGCATGTTCTCCAATGTAAAATATATAGAACTGCAAGCTTGGGCAAGCGGCATGTACTGCTGAGAAACTGCATCAATTTCTCCAATGACTTTATCCGTTTCTTCTACTTTTCTTGAAATCTCTGTGGCTTCTAGCTTTAAATTCTCCAGGGTTGTTATTACACTATCATCATCTAATATTTTTCCTTTCGCTTCATTCAGCGCACCAAGAAGAGATTTTTCTAGATGACGGAGCCGTACTTGGAATTCCCCTTTAAAAGAAAAATAATTTTGTTATAAAAACATACCCTTATTAATATAACGACATTTATCAGAGAAATTTTCTAATGCATTTACCTTGAAGTTTAAGAAGGTCTGCTCTCTTCTGGTCAATATCAGGTCTTTCAGCTCTCAATACTTGATTCAAACACTGACTCTGTAAAGAAGCTCTTGTGACGGTGAAATTCACAAACGTAACTCGTGAGCTAGAGAAAATAATAATAATAATTTTATTAATTTTCTAGACATTTCGGTTAACAAACAAGTTTTTAGTTTTATAGACAATTTATTGAAATTAATCATCTTTAAAACTCGTACCAAACATCCGGTGGAAATTCTACTGTTGGATCTCTTGTGGACAAAAATATGACAAAGGAAGGTGATAAATCAATGTCTTGTTCCCCCAATGAAATCAATACTCGACCACCAGTCCGTCTCACTTCTCGATTTAGTACTGGATTTAAAATTGGGTCATAGCTCTCCACATCTTGGCTACACATAATACAAACAAATCAGTCATTATTTTAATTTTAGTATGATGAATGTTCGTACCAAAAGGTTTTAACTTAAATGCAAGTTTTTTTACTTACACGAGGAGAGGATTACCAAATCTTAAGGCCGATTCAAGATTTTTTCCTATAAATATATAAAATAGAAGGATGAATTAATTATTATTAATTCATGAAAAAATTCAAAAAACATCACAAATTCAAAACATTTTACAGTATTATAATAAACAAATAAGAATCAGTTAATTGATATAGCGAACAAAAAGGTTAAAATCAGTAGTCTCATATGAGGGAAATGTTTTTCATCACTTTCTTATATCTTTCCATTTTGAGAATTTTGAAGACACTATGAAGCAAAATCATGGAAATTAGCTTACGGAAAGAATCGTCCAAGAATGAAGTCTTGGTTAATTTCCTATCCGAGTACTCGGCCATGAGAAACTCTGTCGCTTGTCCTGAGGGATCAATAATGAGTGGGAACCGATTGAATCTCTTGAGTGAAATTGCATTCTCTGTACAGAGATCATCATCGGGCAGAGAGTTGTCCTTCCATCTCAATCTCTCATCTGGATGACTCAAGTACTCACACAAAGCCAAATCCGATCGATAATTAATACCGGCTTTGTATAAATGATCACACCAAGTATTGAATAGATTCTGTCGATACTGTTGATCAAAGTATCCAGCATATGCCAAGAAACCAGATGAAAGTAGAACATCTCCAACAATTGTAGCCATTTGACCACGAAAAGCTTCACTACCTCCTTCCCATCTATCCTGCTCCATGCCCAAACTGCAGTAGTCAAATACAATATTATTACGAAATTAAATATCATGAAATTAAATAATCATTATGCTTCTTGTAGCTATATATAAATACTGTTTAGTTTTCTACGTTCCCTCGCTATAATCGTATTATAAAATATAATTAAAGAACGCGCACTAGCACTGAATGAATTCTAATGTTGCGATTATATACTACTAATGAAAATATACTTCGAAAGAATTATAATAGAAATATGTATATCAAAAAAAATATGAACACTGAGTTATAAACCATTACCTCTTGAGCAAAGCCATCGATCTTTCCACTTTACTCTGAACATTCTCCAAATCCGTCTTGATTGCTTGAGCTTGAGCAATGAGTAGAGCGTACTCTTCCTTGTAGCTAATGATCTGTTGTTCTAATCTTAAAATATCATCCGTCACTTGCGTTCCTTCACTTTGATTCTTTTGAGCGGCATATTGAAGACTTTTTAATTCATCCCGAAGTGGCTCCACTCTTTTCAGCATGTCTGCATAGTTGAATTGTGCAATGGCCCATTTGACGAGTGGTCCACAAGCCAAACTGGCTCGATTCACTTTCTCAAAGTTGTAGTCTGGATTAGATAGATATTTAGAATTCATTTTTTCTCGGACGTCATCGTTGATGGACTCTGTTTCAAAATTAACAATAGTAGATATGAAATTTTCTCGGTTCAGAACTGCACGACTCGCTTTCCAATCAGAGGTATTCTCTCCCAAGAGTAAACAAATAGACTCGAGAGCCATTTTGACTACAGCTGGTGGATTCGCCATGGATCTCACTTCCACCAATTGCTGTTTCTTAATAGATTGTACAGCTTGTTCAGCCTCCCTCACAGCTGGCTCGACCTGTTCCAAGTCCTTTGTCACATCCGCTTGCTTCTTGGAAATGTCCTCAGTTTGTTTCACCAGTGCCTGTTGAATAGACTGACTTTGAACTTTCCTCTGCTCTGCTTCCTGTTGTCTCCCAATCATTTCTTTCAATTTGTTATTGGCAAGTTCATTTTTTTCATTTAATTCCTTGGATTTCAATTCCAAGGATATTTTCATTTCTGCAACTTGCTCCACCGTCTCCGCGATTTTATTCAATCCAATATTCAAATGAAGTTGTTGTTCTTCTAAGTCCGACCTTTTCTCATTGCTAGAAGAAATAATAATAAACGGTTAAATTAGTTAATTAGGATTGCGAGTCAAAACTAAGAGAGTATTAATTAAGAGACGCATATAATGTACATATACTTACTAAAGCTTTACGAAATGGTTTATAAAATCCAGAAAATGTCTAGGAGTGATAGCCATCGTTCGATCACCCCTCTTTGCGAGTCTTTTATTTGCTTTGTGAAGTGTCAAGTGAACAAATACAAAGCCATTCACAACAGCATCCCGATGAACCATCGTCGCTGGATTCAACTCTTCAGAGGCCACAGGAAAATCTAGGGGCATTTTCCATAGAGAATTCTCTAGGTCCACCTTCAATGTCAACTCTTTACCCACTTGGAATAGTGCAGTATGAGTCCAGTCTCCAAACCAATCCAGAACACAACGATTAAAGAGAGCAGGTGAAGTGGCAGCTCGATCCTTTAGTCCTTGCTCACTCGGATTCATGGTGAAGACGACATGGAGATTTCTCATAACTTGTCCAGCAAACCATTTGTAGAGCTCCTCACCCGAGTCCACCATTAATCCTTCCCGAGCTGCTCCTTCTTTACACTGAGTCATCAACGTGGTGTACTCATCCCCTTCAAACAGTCCTGGGACTTCTCCATTGGCTAGTAGAGTATTCATTCTCTCTAGGAAAGAACTCTGGAGTACATTGGACTCGTCCAGAATAAAACAAATCTTTTCTCCTTTACATCCAGCTCTTCTCAATACAGATCGGAGATCCTCATCAAATTCAGCGGCAGTATATTTATTATGGACTTTGATTTGGAATACTTGAAGCCCATTGATCCAAGCTACAAATCGAGACAATGTGGTTTTCCCACTTCCGGCCACTCCAATCAATAGCAAATGTCCTTGAGGCTGCCTGAATATACGATCCATTCTCAAAACATGTTCCAGTACTTCATCGAACAGAACGAGGGGTACATCCAATTCCTCCTGGTAGAAAACTTGAAGACGAGCTTTGACATATTCGCGAAGAGTTTCTCGGTCTACGGGCGTGTAGTCTTTGGATAGCCAGTTAGAGTATAGGATGGGTCGTGTCAAAGCTGCCTTCTTGTTGATGGTTGGGAAATGTTTCAACGCTACCACATCAATATTTTCGTTTGTCCACTGACGTTCATCGTCGTACACGAGACGATCTTGGAATAGACGAAGTGCTTCATGAGCCCAAAGACGAACGAGACCTTCAACAGGGAGAGAGTCCAGTGGGCGAATGGCTTCGTAAATTCCCCGAACCCACTAAAATTGAGGTTGATAAAAAAAAGAGAATTAAATAATACCCTTTTTTAAAAAAAGCAAATAAATATTTTCGATAATCTTTGATTGTATGTGACCAGTTACGGTTTCTTACACGAGTCATCTCTCGGGGAGAGTATACATAGTGAGGTTGCATATCCTGAGTAAATCGTTCTTGGGATTTGAGAAAGAATTCAACCATAGCATTTGTTAATGGCTCTGCGTAAGTGACCAAAGTTGGGACGAGCTTCAACATGGCCCGATTGAATGTACCATAAATCTATAAAAACAAATCGCAATACTCAATCAATTCGATGATACTCACAATCAGTGGGTTAATACAACTAGACATTTTCTATTGATGTCTCCTTCATGAAAACCAAACCAAGATATGTATAGTTAACTTTTATTACCTGCTTCAATGACGTTTCTCCTGGATAGTCCACATACACAACCGGGACATGTCTCAAAAATCTATGCGAAAGAGGTTTCCTTCCTGGATCAGTCGGAGGATTGCAAGCACCCACAAACTGTATCCTTTCAAGTCTCACCTATATAAACAAAGACAAAGTTAGTCATTTTTCAACTTTACAAATGATTTCTTACATTCTAACCAAGTTATTATGAAATTATTCTTCATTGAATATAAATCAGTTGACGAAAAATTAAAGTCTCACATGTGGTTTCGAGAAATTTATTCATCCTTTTTATATCAATAATAGTAATTTTACTAATTTTATACGCATACACAAATATTAAAAAAAATATGAACTATCGTAACGTACCAAAGATTGATCAGATGTTCGATAGAAAAATTTGTGCTCTACTAGTTGACGCAAGAATGAGATGACACGTTGAGTTCCATATTTGTCCATATCGGGTAGATTGATTTCATCACAGAAAAGAATGAGCCATTTACCAAGCTACATACAAATATTGAGAAAAGAAGAGTACACCCCATAAAACGATTAGACACTACGATTATATTTTCAAATTATCTATAAGACGACGGTTTGCATACACAAAACCGAACGTTAGTAAGAGTAAGTACTAACAAAATATTATAAATCAGTTGACGAAAAATTACAGTCTCTCATAATAATATCGAGTAGTTGATTCATTATTTTATCCACTCATATCCATTTTATATTATAATAGATTCCAAAATATTACTTTTAACTTTAAATTACCTGTACAGGTGCGAGGACTACTCCGTTTGGTGTTTTTCTATATTCACAGTAGTGGTCAAACGTTTTTAGTAAAAGTTCGGGTGTTGTCGCAGAAGAAAAATTGAGTCCGACAACTTCCATATCAGGCAAAGCTCGAAGAGCAGAAAGCAGGGTCATAGTTTTACCGGATCCGGCTACAAATAAAATTATTAAGAGTTGATTTAAAAAATTTACTAACTATATTATTTATTGTTAGTAAAATGTAAAATGTAAATTTGTTGCTACTTACGTGGACCACACAAAACTAAGGGCTTGTGCTCAGTTAACCAAGTGGCTAGAAGAGATTCATGTCGAACAGTGTCAACAGTTGGAACGACAGCATCAGCTAAAAAGAAAATTTAAGTATTGAGTGCAGTGTGGCTGCATATTGTAAATAAATTTCAATACTTTTGATGGCAGTATTGTAAACAAAATACTTACGTGATGCCACTTTATGAGTTTCCACATCTGTTCGGGGTACTTTTAATGCCCAATTGGACCATTCTCCAGCCATAGTAACCTTTGAATTGAGGATGTGCATGGAAAGACAAATAAAATTGCCAAATATTAGCTAAATTGTAACAATGTTTCTTAAGCATAATGGAGGTAATGCGTTTTCGGATGAGAGGTATAATATGGATCCGCTATTAAGATGTATCCCTGTAGACCATGTGTGTCAACGTTCACTCGTGAAGCAAGTAAGTTGCCGAAGTCGAGAGTAAAGGTAACACAAATAATAAAGTAGCAAATAAAGCTATGAAAATCTAAATTGTTCTTTTTACAGTGAAAATGGGAGACATGATCGGCTTCATCTTCCACCAACACCCTTTTTCATGTTGGCTCTACTGAATACTTTAGCTCCACAGTTGGATGGAAGCAAATGGTATTAAAAAGTAACAATAATATTTTAATTTTAATCCCCCTGCTTATTAAATTAAACATACTAATCACATATTCACGTAATAATAATATTCTGTATGTATATGTACCTAAGGAACATCATTATGCAGAAATTTTTTTAATTTTTGTTCTCACAAAATAAACCGACCTCTTTAAATCCTCTTTCGTCGGGCTCTTCTGCATCTTCCACTACTACTACTACTGTTGTTCCTACATCACCTAAAGATCCCAAGACAGAAGAAGCTCTAACAGTTCTCTTAACTTCTTTCCCTAGGCTATTTCTGCATTGCAGTCTTTAAATGAAATTGGCTTTGTTTTCAAGAAACGGAAAAATGACTCGGATGATTCCAGCTCAAAAAGTCAAAAATTGGATTAGGGAACAGAACCCGTTTTTTAACAGTATTCATCTACGTAAAAAAAACTATGGAACAAAATGTGTGTAAATGCTCTTGTGTTATGATATTAAAACTTTTTCAGATTAAAATATATTTTATGTATTACGTATATTATAATATAAATATAAATATTGCCTTATTTTACGATATTACTTTAATGAATTATAAATATGTCTACTCTATTCCATAGTAAAAAATAAATAACTTGCTCACTTCATAGTCTACAATGGGTGATTGAGGATTGGGTGGTGGTAGTGGGATAGTTGTAATACTTCGGATGTACTCTCCTAGTTCATGTCGCACTTTCAATTTGGCGTCCCCAGTGAAGGACCAAAGCATGGCATAAATCAAAGACTTGGACATGAATCTATCCACTGTATCTGGATCCAGTGGGAAATCTTGATGAGAAGAATTGTACGCATGGATTTGTCTCACGGCCTCATTCATCATGCAAAATAGAGATGACAGAGCTCGCATTCGGGTGAAGTCCATAATATGTTCTAATGCAGCAGAAAAATCTAGTGCTTTTTCTACAAGCCCGTCTGCAGTAAAGTAGGGCTGAATTAGGACTGCTAATTCTCTTTGGAGCTATAATTATAACAAAACAAAATATTTTATAACAATGAGAAATCACATGCCATAAATCATAAAGCTAATCCCAAGACATAATGTAATTCGATATTCAATTTTAAAAAATAAGAGGATTACCCGCAAAGCAGGTGATGTATCTTCTCCATTTGCTTTCTCAGTGGACCGTCCGAATTGATCGTTTTCTTCCACATCATCAAGGGAAATATTTTCAAGTCTGGACAAGAAATTGTGAAATAGCATCTCAGTGGAGAGGACATCATGGGAGAACCAAATCATTCCACACCTAGAGACTGTGGCCATTGTAGCATGTTTCAAATCCTGAACTTCAAACAGTAGACGGACGTTCGGCGGTAAGGCAAGACGTTCTCCATTCGGCAACGTCAATAATTTATTATCATCCAAAACCGAGTTAAGATTTTCTACCCATTCGGGATCGACATCACCATCAAATACGATCCATTGTCGTTTATGTCGCTCTCCTCGAACATTGTCAATTATTTTCCTATTGGAAATAAGTAAAAATTAAGTAAATGTTCTAACTATCGTTTTAAACCGTCTTATTATTCTTCTTCTTCTTTTAATATACCTCAAAATATGCGTGAATAAGCCATCTGTCCACTCTCTTGTATTCTGATCCATGAAACCATACAATGCTTCTTTCGACAATGCTTTCGGATCAATTACATGCGAAACACCTTCAACTCCCTCATGACGATCCAAGGCACGAAGGAGAACTTTCCAAGCTGTGGATTTACCGGAGCCTGAACTCCCCACCAACATCACACCATGGCTTAAGGCTTGGATTTGATAAAGTTGCAAAACCTGAATTCATTTTATATTCAAAAATTATTTACATTAGCACGAAGTAAAAAAATTGCCAGGATTATCCATCACACGTAGAACGGATGAAACTGAATTAGATTCCCTTTGATTTTATGAATAAAATTGATGAATGTAGAGGTGAAATATGCCCCAGTAGATAATATCACTATGAACCCAGAAAACTGCATGCATTTTTATAATTTGGTACACAAAACTCAAGATTTCTCAGTTGCCGTCGGCATAATTTGTTAAACTTGTTAAAAACTTACTTTTTCTATCCAAGATTTCCCATGATACCCCTTTTGCATGTAAAAGTTATTAATTATTGTTACAGATAAAAAAAATTCTTATCGCATTATACCCAAGATAATTTTTATAGAATTAAACTCATAAAATAGTGAAAAGAACAAACGAATCGAAAAGAACGAAATCAAAAACATGCTAAAAATATAGCGTGTATCACAATAATAACGATGCAATGTGCAGTACAAACTAGTACTATATGAAATACTGATTAAGAGTGAAAAAAAATAACAAGATGCAGCAACTGTTGGTATACCTACTGGCACAAATGATAATTAGAAGGTTGTAGAATTTCTGTAGATCGTCTACAATCAGAAAGAAAACAGAACTATACTATCGTAATTAGGTAGAAAAAATCATTAAAACATGTTTCATGCCCAACAAACAATTTTATGAGGATGAATTGTCTGTAAATATACTTATCACAAAAAACAGGCTAAAGATGCGCAAAATAAACATACAGGAAATAAACATGCACAGTATGCACACTTCACTGACTATTGAAATTTTAAAAATCATGCTAATAATAATTACATGTCAAAGAAAGGAACTACAATGGTAAATTCATAAATCATATGAAAGTAAAAAAATTTAGAACTAAGTAAGACAATTGATATGGTTATTGTACAGAAATATGAAATATGTATTGTGGTTTCCAACATACCTTCTCCATCCACGCATTTTCTCCACAGACTAAATATTCTTCAGCACAAATGGCACGAATGTGTTCTTTGAGTTGATCCATCTGAGCGGGTGTATACTGGACACCAGGGAAAACATCACTGAGCAAAGAAAATAGTAGAGGAATATCCTCAGCTACTAATTTAGGAACCATCGTTTCACAAATGGACTGAATTAGGATTTCTTGTTCGGGCAGATTTTCCGCAATTTTAGATTCCTCCACTTGTTCCCCTCTCTGAACAGCTGTCTCTTTAATTTTCTGTATTCTATCTCGCTTCACATTACCTGTATAAAAAAGATAAAATGTATGGTATGGATAAAAATTGCTCAAATTACTATTTAATTTACCAGCAAACATAAACATAACAATTCCAGGAATAAGAGTACCTACCCGCAGAAACAAGGACACTTTTCAATGCTCGAAGTCCAAAATCGTAATGACTCTGAGCAGACAATTGTTGCTGACATAGTCGGAAAAACGGGACAACTTTGGCTGCGAGAGTTTCCGCTGTTCGGAAACCCTGTGAGAATAACATGACTTCGGCAATCAATTGACGATCTGGTGTTGTCATTGCAAGGGATCTGAATAATTGTTTCAAATTGTCGGGTAAATTGGAACGACCCGCGTAACCAGGATTCATGGTTACAAAAATGGCCATCTCACAAGAAACTTTGACAGTTTTCCCAACCAATTCTACAATTAAACTTCCTTCTTTGTGCCCATCCTTTTGAGATTTTAATGCTTCTTGAATCGTTTGTATTTGTTGAGAAACGGCTGACAGCATGCGCTCTTCTAGACGATTGCTATAATAAATTGAAGTTTAATTTCACATTCTTGTAATACATATACACTCAAGAGTTATGTAAACTAAAAATTGTCATTAACTTTCAAATTCCTTACAATTCATCAAAACATCCCCAAGCTCCAACTTGACACAAGCCCACAAAAATTCTTCCCATTGCCTGGAAATCAAACGTCTCATCACAATTAAAGACAAGAACAAATCTTCCCAATTGATGACCCAGAGCTTTCACAGACTCTGTCTTTCCGGTACCCGCAGGACCAAATGGTGATCCACCTTTAGAAAAAACAAATCATTAATATGAAAATATATTCACGAGTCACGTAAAGACACTTTTAAAATTAATACGCTTATCATTAAACGTACCGAGTCGTGCTTCCAAAGCTTGGGTCATTGTTAAATAGCATTTATCTGTGAGAGGAGTTTGAACGAGTTTCTCCTGAACTCCGAGGTATTCAAAACCGTAATTGAATTTTGCATCGGCCATGTGGATACTCAATTTTTTCAATACATCAGGTTGATTGGGATCAAAATAGAATCGCATTTGACGCAGCCACTCAAAAGCTTTCGCTTGCATCACACCGGTTGTCAATAAATGTCGTGTAACTGTCCTCTTATGCACAAACTCGTTGATCTATTACCAAAAGGAAAGAAAAACAAACAATCATATACTTTATTGACTTTATTCTAACAGAGTAAATTGGAAATTAGGCAACATTTTTATATTTTAAATTAAATCTTTATAACTGTCTACATACCAAATGTTCTAATTTTTTCCTTCTAAGAGCCGGTTGCTCATGAAGAACAGAGTCGGCCAAAACATTTAGAGTGTTTTCTACTCTTTTGACAACAACTTCCAATTTCGCTTTAGTCCCAATTGCAGCCTCCACTCCATCGCACCACCAAATCTGGGCAGCGAGATTGATTAGCTGAGCAGGGAATCGGTCGACCCATTCCATAAATAATTTTTGATCAATCTTCTCATTGAATTGGGCAACTTCATTCACAGCCTGAGCCAATTGAGTGGCAAGGGAAAACCTCATTTCTCTTTCTATTGCGGAAAGCCATTCATTTACTTTTTGATCGGTCACGACCACTGCATTCAAAAACTGAACAACTTCTCCTTCGCGAGAAGCGATGGCAGTAATGGTTGTTTGATCTTCACTCAGGACGACAGAAGAGACTCCAGCAAACATCTTTTTGAAATGTTTTTGTAGCCGAGCAATATTCTTACTATTACCAATGATTTCCAATAAATCTTCATCTCCTACGAAATAAAACCTTGGGAATGAAGATCGTTCTCTTTCCAAATATTCACCGAGAGCTTTCTGGATTTTCCCCAATAAATCCGCCAGTCTTTCTAGAGAACGTTGAACTCCTTGAATATTCAAAACGTCCAGGATTTTTGGGGATTTGCTAACACGTTTCATAAGTCCTAAGAACTCTGTACTGATGCTTTGAAATCGAGAAGTTTCCATGGGGAGAAGTGCCTTGATATCTTGACTAGATAAGAAAATCCCTTCCAAGTAGACCCACCGTCTTTGAACATCAATCCAAACATCAAATAGTGCCAAAATCCTATTTAATTTATCATCCCAGGCATTTGCTTCCTCCTCGAAAACCTTGTAGTACGGGGATAGTTTCATGGCAGCCACGGAATTGATATGTTCTCTTAGTTTATTGAAAAGATCGTCCCAGCCTTTGATTAATTTACATTTATTTTGATAATTGACGAGTTCAAGTTCATAAGTTTGCCAACTTTCCCGGACTTGTTTAAGGAATTCCTCCAGAGCCATTTCTCCCTGAGCAACAATTATGACATCTCGCAAAATCTTTTCATTTTTCTGAAGATCCACATCCCACACTTGACCCAGAGTCAAATCCGAAAGGACCCAGTTGACACGGAGTGACTTCATCAGTGTTTTCCAATGTCGCTCTTTCAACGCTTCAGATTTCAATTCAATTATCAGGGTATTCACCTGTGCAAAATTTTAAAATGATAATAATCCTTCCATTAGTTAGTAATTTCAATTTCAAGACACAATGAGCATCATTTGTGAGCATAATAATACAATAATTCAGATCTGTAGACGTACCACATCAAAAAAATCAAGGTCTCAAGATTTGTCATCATAATTATAACTATTATCATGAGTATATTTCATGTTTTAATATACATGTACACAAAAGACAAAAGCCATAGTTTACCTTTGCAAAGCTTTGCAGCAGCCTCTTCACATGTTCGTACGAAGCATACTGTCGCAATTTGGCTGGTAATTCTTTTAACTGTCCCAGCAAACTTTCGATTTGTTGTCGGATTTTTCTAGGCTGAATAGACAACCACGGCTTCTCTTTTAACTCATCAATTTGTTCCCAAATTCGGAGTAATTCTGTCCAAACTCCTTTCAAATCTTGAAGTTCCTCCAAAGCTACCGTGAATCTATCCGCTGTTTCACTACCAATGCCTATATTTAAAATAAATAAATATTAGTTTGCATTTATTAGGAGTTTTGACATTTCATATTCCTTTGGAAAACTTATTTATAATCATACTACTACTAGTATAATTAAAATTTCAAAAATTTGTAAGATTCAGAATTTCCTTTGTCGCAATATTGAGAAAATAAATGTACCTTGAATCTCCAAAGCTTCTTTCGCTCTCAAAACATTACTTCTTTCATCTTTTAATTTTGAGTAGCGATTTTCAAACAGATTTAAATGTCTCAAGGCATCATGTGGTTTCAGGTCTGCTTTGACAGGTTTCTCTTTCTCCCATTCACCAAGGAAAGTGAGGGTTCTTCCCTCCACAGCCTTGTCTTCACTCATAATTTTGGCTTGCAAACTCGCTACTTGGATTTGAATAGAAGAATCCTTTCGCTTAAGAATTTCCGAGAAGGAGCTCCACTCACCTTCCACACTGTCAATGTGAAGCCAGGAATTTGGAAGTTGAAAACGCTGTCTCTCCAGAATACGCTGGCCTTCCTTGTAAATCCCAACTCTTTCTTCCCACTCGAGCATTTTCTTTTTCAACGTTTGGACATATGTAATGAGCCCCACAGCTTCGGATGTCGATGACGTTTCAATTGATTGATTTTCCAAATCTGTTCGAGACTAAAATACAAAACATAAGAAATTATTATTGTAATATTACAATTACATATGTATTATTTTTATCTTGAGAGAGAACGTATAAGCATTTAGTTTCCTTACTCTTGCAACATCAGCATGGAATGAAGTCATTTGAGATCCCAACAAATTGGCGAATTTGGCCAAAGCATCCTTGTGCCACGAGTCATATTTAAGGGACACCTTGGACTGTACTTTTCCATATTCAATCACAACTGGCCCGAAAGTACGCTTTACCTCAGCTGTATCAAAGGTGCTCCGCGTTTGTCTACAATAAAAAATATATAAAACTCTATGTACTTCGTGTGAACCTAAAGGGCTAAAATTAGATTAATTGTGTATGAATTACACTTATTATAAAATCATTCGAGTCTCAATTCAGATCTGTAGACGTACCACATCACGAAATATCACGGTCAAAATAACTTCATCACTATTGTAACTCGTTGTAATTTTATACACAAAATACTAATCTATTTCTTTGGAAATACTTATTATTAGGTACGTACTTGATATCTGTAAGACATTTGAGCCAAAGCGTGATATCTTCTCCTAGTTTTCCATACAGTTGATCAGGTTGAAGATCCCATAGAGCTTGATAGTTCAACCATTCATTTACATAATTGGTCACTTCTGCCATTTTCGCTTCCACGGCTAATGAAAATGCATGATAAATATTAGTTTTGAGTAATCGTTTATATTAATCAAATCATATCATCAATGCTCAAATTAATTCATCCCAATCATACCTTTGTAAGCTTTCTCAAGAGTCACGTTTCCACCTGGTAATTTGGCTAAAAGGTCTTTGTAGGTTAGTGCATTTCCTTTTTCCAAACCAACCTACAATACAATTAGATATTTTATATTTTTATTACAGTTTACATGTGATTCACTTTTTAAGAAAAACGACCTATGTATTTTTATGATTTTACACTTTTAGTTATTAAATGCACACAAACCTGGTATCTAGAGCTTTGAATTCTTGGATGAGATGTTGTGATGGCTTGCCAAGCAAAGAGTTTTTGGAATAATTGTTGTCTCACATCTTCAACTGCTGGGAAAGCCCACAGAGTTTGTTGCGTCATTCGCATTTCTAATTTCAACTGACCAAGCTAAAAAAATACGAAATGTTTTTGGTTATTCTCGAGTATTATTAATCATTAACTTGAAATCGTATTTTTGCATGGCAAATAAATTTTTGCTTGAAGTATTTTATAATCGAAAAAACGACTCACTTCAGGATCTCCACCTAATTTGTGAGTTAATTTCTGAGCTTCTGTATCCCCATTCGTATCATCATCATTGTCTTCCCGACCATCCAAGCAAGCTGTCCATCCTGCGATTCCAGCTTCCAATCGAATAGCTAGTCTTTTCTCAACTTCCGAGTCAATGTGCTGAACCCACCTAATCAGATTTGCATACTGCTTCAGGGACAAATCATCCACTGCCTTCTGAACCTTAGACATAATATCTCCAAATGTTTTCGCACTGTAGGCACAAGTTTCCAAGGATTTTATATCGACGCTCACTTGTATTTCTACATTTAGAACTTCGTCCACCTACAATTATCAATAAAAAATCAGAGTATTAATTACTAAGCATTCAAATGTGGAGAATACGCAAAACCAAAGAAAAGATTCTGCCCGTTTTTATGATTCAGATCTGTAGACGTACCACATCATTAAGTTCAAGGTGAATATTGATATCATCATTATTATATTAAAAACTGTCGTACTACAACTTTGTACACATAGGTGCTTCAAGCAACAATTAATTAAGAAATCAAATAGCATTTTTTCCAAACCTTTTCAGCAAATTGAAAAACTGCCTCCGACAATTTTTTGACATAAGGGTCAAGTTTGTAAGATTCCCATACAAGTCCCATGCCCTGTTATAAAAATTAAAAACAACAAAAAAATAAGACGTGACGTTTCCACATACATGATACAACAACATAAGTATGTTCATATTTTCTAAATTATTTCATACTTCAGACAAGAGCTGATGAACTTCATGGCGAATACCGGCAACCAAAAGTGTAACATTGGCCTTATCTTCAATCTATAATATAATAGTGGAACAAGAAATGTACATTTTTAACTATGAGCAAAGATTTTATTTGACCTTTAGAGCGTTGCGATTGAATCGTATGAATGTATATTGTAAATTTTAAGTAAACAATTGTTATTACAACGTTAATCTTATTTGTAGCTAGTATGTCCATTAGTAATGGCATAAAAATAAATAATACGACTTTCCTATTTGTGTATGTACAAAAATGCACATTGAGAGTTAACGTTTAGTGTTGAAAATGGTGTTTCATATTAGTTACTTTTGATAAAAGTCCTTTGTACAAAGCTACATGTCATGTTGTAAATAATAATAAGCTATAGCACTACAACCTGTGTAGTTGGAAAACAATGAAAAAATACACAAAATCAAAGAAATAAAGTATTAAATACATCTACAGATGTTATACAGAGAGAAAATCATGAATATTGCTAGTCTTAAGTAGGTATATTATATATCAATATAGATACTCCTATAGCCACCAATAATGTATTTTGCAAGATAAAGAATCAAATCTTTAGCATACATGATGCAAAGTTAAATAGAATTATGCTACTCATAAAAAGACCCCCACTATGAAAGCTTACAAAGAAATAACAATACTAATTAATATAATTTATATCAGAATGAATAGCAAAACCGTAAAAACTTTAATACAGTTCGTAATTGAAGTTGAACTGCCGCAAAAATTCAGTGCCCGACAAAAATTTGGAATTGGAATTTGTATCAATAAAATCTAAAAATCAATCAAATAAATCTTCATTTCCAATATTAACTGCAAAGTCCTCACAAAAACCAAAAACATCAGCCAAAATGTAAAACATAAAAAAATATTAGGGAGCTGCATAGCTTTTAACAGTTGCTTGCAAAAGCAATTGCGAAATTGCGAACATTTAAGAAAGTACGAGGCCAACGTGATTATATTATGTACATCTTCATGAAAAAAAACCTGTTATTTCATCTTTGTTAATAATAAGTATAAAGTTTGCAAAAATTTACAAAATAATAATGTACAAAAAATTGTGGAAACAAAAACCGATGCCGGGAAGGTAAAAAAAAAAAAACTTTCCACTGGAAAGTTTCCAGTAGTATTTTAAATTAAGTAAATAAATATATAATTAGTAATTTGATATCTAGTAGTAGTTATAAATGATTAATAATCAGTATATTTTGCAAATTGGCAAGTGGCAGGATTGAATTTTTGGGTCTACCTTCAAATTCGTCGAGTTACTCCGACTCACAAGCTATAGGAAGAACATACAATCAAAGAGAGACAGATTTTACAAATGTCCAAAAGATTTTTGTTAACATTACATTATGATAATCATTCAATCTTATTACTGATACCCTGATGTACGACTGCACTTTAATTGTATGTAATATCATTTTAATAAAAATACAAAGACTGGCCCCTTGTCCAACTTCACAACAAACTAACCACAAATTCACCAAATGTACCTACTTGCATTTAAAAACTATAAAATAATAAATCCCATTTTTCTTTTCCCTATATTCTCTCTTTATTCTCTATCCTTCTCGTCGTCAATAAGCTAAACTATGCTTAAAGAAATCTCAGGACGAAAACAAAACTTTCGAGACAGGCAAAACAAGAGCAGAAAAGTACACAAAAATAACAAGGGCGTAAGACGCTGGAAATTTGTAATGTCTTGGAAAAGACTCAAAAACTATTTAGATGTATTGCAGTAGCAGCAGATCAATTTTTAAGAAATTTTTCATGTCAGAATAGCGTCAACTATTTATTACACTATTATAATGAACATAAATATAGTACATGAAAATGATCAAACTGTGTAGGAAATGAAAGTTTAAAATCTGAGGAATTGAATTGAAATTGAATTCCTACAATATTTCTTACTATTACTATTATAACTTGCAGTTCAGCCCAAAAATTTTAAAACTATAAGAACAATAGTATGTGCATTAGAAAATAAAAATATAGATTAGATACTTCTATCTTATCGTTAGAGAGTGTATATGTAGTTTGTAATAATGATGTGACTTCAAGATGAAAATCGGGCAAATATTATTTTTAAAATACAAGACAATTTACCAATTTTATAATAATATCTACAATAGGAACAAAAGTTGTTGTTTCGAGAGAGAAAAGAGACTAAAGTTAATTTTTTTACATAACTAAAGATGATAATACATACTCATAATTCAAGGTATTTTATAAATCTTTTACAAAACGACAAGACATGAGAAAAGTGATGAGTTCAATTTTGTGTGTAATGACTGTAATGTGCTTCATCAAACTTTAAAGACTGCAAGTTATTTAAACATGCAAGGCTATTATATTAAATATTATGTAGAATAAATGATAAATGTATCTGAAATAATATTAAATAGAAGTGCGACATTGGCAATTACGTATAACGACAGAAACTCGAGCTTACCTTTTCCCAAGAGCGTTCATACGTCCGGACACTTTCCATTAATGATATTGCAAATGGGTACATTTGATTTGCTTGATGAGCTTTGTTCATTATAGCTAGAGGAACTCGGAAACCCAAATTTTTTAAATGACGGACCTAAAAAGAGGAAGCAAAGTTTGATTTTCTTAAGTGCTCCTATTAAAACCTTATACGCAGATCCCCACATTAGAATACCATTACCATGAAACTTACCATGAAACATTAGAATTAATTATTGAATTTCTTACTTCTTTTGACAGTGTTATAATTTCAGGCAAGAAATTGACTTTCAAACGAAGAGACTGTTTCCCTGTCCCACTACGGCTTCTACTTTGCTCAATATCAAATATTCTACCGCTGACCGTTGCATCCTTTTGTTGAACTTTAGCAACCCATTCTTCGAAAATCGGTTGAACATTCAATTTGATACGGAAACTATCACCATCACTTTTCAAACGCTGACCATCGACATGGTTTTCCCACCCAGATCCAAGAATAGCTTCAACCCGCCTCAAGTACGTTGTCAACTGACGGTCAATTTGTTTTGCCCAAATGATAGAACCAGACACGGGTGGAATATCACGGAATTCACTCATTCTGTAGGCTTTACTCAGAGAATATTGAGTCTGAAATGACAAATTAATAGATAAATATGTAACTCAAACTTGGTATTTTTTCTTACTGTGAAAAAATATGTCCGTAGAGGTAGCAAAGAAAACTTAAATATACCTTGAATTTTTCGTGCAAAGTTTCTATATCATCTTTGACACGTTGTATTAACTGGGTTTGATATTCACGAATAGCTCCTCGAATTTGTGGTCGTACAAATAGAGCGTTGAACCTAGAATTAGAGATAAAATGAGCTTATTTATTCATTCCAGTTTTAAGACTTTTGTAGCTGAAACGTTCCAAATGAATTTAAAAATACAATAAAGTGTACACAAATATATACATATGTACCTTGCAAAAATTCGAAACATTTCATTAGCAGACTTAGCTGTGGCCAATTGTTCACGAAGAGCAGCTGTGATCCTAGCCTCCACAATGTCAACCCTTTCATTATATCTTCTTACTGCAGCATCCCATGATTCTTGTCCTTCTTTGGAGATTTCCAAAACCTCAACCTCTTCAACGAGTGCATAAGCATTGGATACTTCCTAAATAATTTTTGTAAAACCAAATACATGCTTACATACTTCTTACAAACAAAGTTATCTATAGACCAGTTTTATTAATTTGTCATTGTTCTATTATTAGTGTGCAATGACAAACCTCATTTGCATTGCCTTCAACCATAGTTTGTTGATCTGGTCTCAACACTCTTTCAATCACAGATCGTAATTGTTCATGCTGCCTTCGAAATTTTCGAATATGTTCCATACGTGACTGCAATTTTTTATGAGCTGGACTAACACGCCAAATCATTTTCATTTCATCCCGTTTCTTTTTCATTATATCCCTGTTTAAAATTAAAAATAATAATATTAACGCAACATGTATGCATAGTATTTTAGGCCAACACAAGTTTTAAGATTAAACATAAAAATGAAAAAACAATTATGTAACCATAAACTAACCGAAGTAGAGCCTGAAGTTTTTCAAATTCTTCATCCCAAGTATTAAAAATTTCGAAACAGGAATGCATTACTTTTTCAAATTCCTCAAATGGAACTACCATTAACCTGAAATTGAAACAACATATATTATAATTAAAAATATGACATTAATAAATATCTGCACGTCTCTGTGACAGTTTTTAAAATAATTTACCTTCTGGTCCCTAGAATTTTCAAAAGTTGAGCAGACAAATCTCTTGATATAGCTTCAACCAATCGGAGTGCTCTTTGAATAGGATATTTTGTATTTCGTATTTTTCTTAAATGAACAAAAATGCTTTGAAGAGCAAATCTAGTCTTATCTAAATCTGTTGCTGCCAATAAATCATGTATAGGGAAATCCTTCATAAGAGGACTGTAATCATTGACTGTAGCTAAAGCCTGCTTCAACCCAGTGTCGGTATCAAAGGAGACTGTTGCATGAAATCTCTTCCCATGTCTCAATACTTCAAGTGTAAGTTCCACTTCCAAAGACTCTCGTTTTTCTTGCAATTTCAATAGAGCTCTTTCCAAATTCAACCAGAATGAAACTTCTTGTAATGTTGTTCCACTTGATGGATCACGATCAAGTTTTGTAACTTTTTGTATTTCTTTCACCCATCGATTGACTCCTTGTTGAAGATTATTGAGGAATGATGAATCATCGACTCTATCACCAAAATCCGCAACTCTGGGTCGTCTATTATCTTGAGCACAGAATGAAACTGTTTGAGCTACTATAGGATGAATAGTTAAGGATATTTCTGGTATATCAATATTTTGTTGAAGATGTAAAAGACCCATTTCCAATTCAGCCATTTTTTTTTCCACGGATGGAGCGAGTTTGTCACTCCCCGTATCTGCTGACCGCCCGGTTTCATGTAGATATGATTTGAAATATGGGGCGACAGCTGTTGAAATGTAAGAATGAAGTGTTTCATAAGGCGAGCCATCATTTAAGAAAACGGTACGAAGTTGAGAACCCAATGATTTGTCCGTTTCCAAGTAATTCCCTCTTTTCGTTAGGATGATACCAGCCGCTCGGACACTTGTGAAACAAACTTCAACTGAAATTGAAAGAAGTTTATTACAAAAAAAATTAAAAAATTAGTACACCGAAATAATGCATAGATACATATACTTATACTCAAATCAATATAATTTTAAAAAGTAATGTACATATATAAAAAAATATTTTTTTTATACAAATTTATTACATATAATGCATAAACATATCCACTTACTTGATATACAAAATTCATCCTCCCTATCTTCATCTGTAAGTTTTTGTACAGTTCACAAAAATAAAACAATAATCATTATATTATTTATATTTAACTTTATTTCGTATTTCATAAATAATAAAATTGAATACGAAATGTACATATTATTATTATGGCAAGGTATGTCAGTAGTGTGTAAGCAAGCATAGGTATAATTAAAATGTAAACTGTGAGTATACATAAACATACCATACCTTTATTCGATATCTTTTGTACGAATAATGTTTGTACTTGAGGATCCGAAATAAATTTTCGTATCAGGTCACTTGCATCGTTCAATGTAGAATTTAATGCAGCTGTGGTTTGAGGCGTGAGTTCATCATCTTCCAAAATACTCGAGGAAATTCGCTTAACGTAAGAAATCACTTGACTTGGGTCAACCATTTGTGTCGGAGTTGGAAGGGACGGTGGACCCGTTGTGGAGTCCATGGACCCTTCTTGTTCCATTGTTATATACTGCTTTCAGCACAGCATGCAGTGTCTACGTGTGACTTAACTATTCTTTCATTAAAATTAAATGTCTCACGATGATGATTTTTTTTTTCTGTTTTTGAAACCGTGCTTCAATATTTAAATAAAGCCGGCTCAGAATTTTCAATGATTTTTTTCTAATCTTGAATGAAATCTGTAAACGCATAATTAAATATATTTCATGTAATTAATCGTAATTAATCGTAAGTTTTTATTGGGCCGCATTTTTAATGAGCCGGTGTCAATACTGTCAATCGACATGGGTCTTGGTCTATTTAAAAGAGCATTTATATATTCATAGTTCTTTAGTATGATTGGCAACCGTTTCATGCAGAGGTCCCATGTAAGTATGTAAGTAAGTAGTACTTACTCGTAAATATACAATAGGTGTTTCTTAGACTGAAAGCCCCAATACTCTATACATTACACTCCGTGTACACGAGTAGGTGTTTCTATTCGTTTTTTTTACTGCTGAAATGAGTCATGCTTGTGGGGTAATGAAAGAACTGTCAAAAATTCTTTTTCACTTTTCCATGCTGTTTTATGTTTATTAAATAAAGCATAATTTCAATGTAAGTATCTAACTAAGGAAAAAAATAATGTCAACATTCATTTCTAATATATCGTGCAGTTATAATTGAAATGCATATCTACTTACGACGTATTTAAGTAAGTAGCTACCTGCAGATTCATTATCTTCCTATTTCTTAGAGCTATTTTTCGATTCGAGGAAAGTTCTGTGGGAATTCTCCATGTACATTTTATACCTACTTACTTGAATAAGTCTCAATGAGATTTCCTTCTTCTTCTTCTTCTTCTTCGTCTGATATGTATAAATATGAAAATTAGACTGCAAGGTGTAAAATTATCCGTGACCGTGAGGAATTGCAAATATACATGAATCTACGAATCTAATACATGACTTTTTCCCCAACTTTTGACCACAGAATGAAAAAATTGTCAACCAAAACTTTCACACGAAAGATTCTTTCGGAAAGAGTGCTATATACATATGAAGTACGGGCGACAACTGTCTATAGTTTATCTTCTTTTGTGTAGTTGACTGATGAGCTTAGGCTAGAATCTCAAATTTGAGTGTCAAGTTTGATTCAGTCTATTCATAAAATGACGTATGATTTATAACTATATCTCCTAGCAAATAAAGTTGAAAGTTTTGATCTGTGTGGAAATTCGACATGGTTTATATGTTTGTGGTTGCTCCTCTGGTCCTGGTCCTACTATCTTCCTTTTTCCGTATATATATGTAGGTATGTGTATATACGGTCAATGTTTTTGTCACAGAGTTTTAATATGGATGAATTTATGGGGTCATGAGAATTAAAAATAATGTTTTTAGTTGATCTACAAATTATGGAAAAGTTTCAAACAAAAAATGTTGCGTTTCGTATGATATATAAATAGTGAATTATGGTGTATGAAAATTCAAGAAAGTATTATATTTTGGATTATTTTTACGTTTTATTTTAATATAAAGAAGGTAATTAGTTTTTACCCTTCAAATCTGACAATTTTTTTAACAAGTACAAAAATAACAAGAACAATACAATTCGTATAAAATTATGAAAAACTCTTTTTATACATATAACAAATCAAGTTGGTAAGAAATCTCCCTTCTTTCACAATTATCATCAATTAATTAATATTACTTATTATTAACAAGTTATTAATAATAGAGCTCCGTTTAATTTCATAAATATATTATATGACCCCAGATTCTAAATTCTAAACTTAAGGCCTATTTAGACCTCGTGGTAAGTGAAATGGTTACGTGAAGTGAAATTTGAAAATTTCACGTTCACCATGTCACTTACTACGAGGTCTAAACAGGCCTTTATTGCTGAAGACTTATATAAGTATCTAAGTATGTAAGTATACAAGTATTTACTTATACATTATAAGTTATAAAAATACTTTATAATAAACAAAGAGCAAGAATAACAACTAACAACACTAAATCAATATATAACAATATAGTAATATTATTCACCAACAGCATGCACAAAGCTACATCATATTTAGTTACCGGTAATAATGCTTGAACATTAATTATATAAACAAACAACTGGATGAAAATCTCTCTTTCCAGTTACTTTCCATGAAAGTTTCTACAATTTTATGCATAAAATCTTATAAATATACAACTTTTACTCAGGACTCCTGAGTCAGTAGTATATATAAAAGTATAAGTACTCAGTGTATTATGATTCCAAAAATCCCATAAGTTAAATTGTAACTATTTTAATGGAGCTGTGTATAAAAATATGAAAAAACCTGCATTCTGTTTTTCTATTACATATCTATATAATATTCCTTGTCATAAAGAATCTTACAAGTTGGAAACGAATAAAATTACAAGGACTTGATTGGCACGTAATTTTTTTGGGCTACTTGAGAATTATTATGTTGAGCAGCTCAAATTGAGCTACCTGTAATTTCATTATTATTATTTATTCAATTAATTATTCCTTAAATATCTCCTACACATTTCATATTTACCTACCAATAACTTTGCGAATCTAATACAAAGAGACTATTGAATTTCAAAGGTACATTGCATACATGTATGTATGTATAAGTAAAGTATATTGCATACTTTAAGTAGATACTATGTACTATATGTATATACTATGTACCCTATGTACTTAAAAAACCACTCGGTGGACCACTCATAATTTACGTATTTTCATACCCCTTATACATGTATAGGAGAGAGAGATTTTAGTAGAGCTTGCATTTCCATTAAAATCTTACACTTGAAATAAATGGTACTTTGGTACAAAAAGGACTTAATTATATCTAGTATATAATTATAATATAAAGTTTAGACTAAATTAATTGATATTTTTCTTCTTCTTTTTTTTTGCTTCCACTTTTTTGGACTTTCGCCTTATTGTGGCCACAACAGTTATCCATCGTCATCTTTATTTCAGTGTGTGTCCAAAGTCGGTTGAGCATGAAATCACGAGAAGATCTTAAAATTGCACACGCAAAAGCACTCGACTACAACTCGAAGTTCAACTTTATCATCATTATTATATTGTGTCTCTTTCTCAATTGAAAAAGTCATACAGTATATATATATGTATAGTATTATATAGTAAATAGACTTTTACATTTTTATTTTCTCTCCCTCTGTTTCGTGTGCACATATAGTATATGTCATATACACACACAGATATAACATTAAAAAGATTACTACACAGATACAATACAATACGATCGAATTAAGAGAGATAAGATTTTACAAGTATATATAAATCAAGATTTTCCCCTCCGTAAAATGTACATTTATCCAAGTGTCAATCCAATGATATTTTGAATTCACTTATACATGCGCTTTCGTTTCTCATATTAAGTGTATTACATATATACTTGAAATAGTTTTATTGGACGGGTTTATGATATATGTATATAGTTTTAGGTTTAGGCTTATATACTTCAAACTGTAGATGTGAAATAGGATATAAAAAAGTATACATATAGTTTGAAATCTGTAGACGGTAACAATTAATTAAACAATTAAAATGTATAATATAACAATTACATATATTATCAGAGTATAATGCATGCATGCGAGAGCTACATAAGTATTAACTATACAGTATACCTACATACAGTATACACTACATAAATTTTGAATTTTCTACACACATATAAACCTAAGCAAGAACGACGGTGAGACGACAGAGAGAAAATTGAGGAATATATAAACAGAAACAGAATATAGATTAAGAAGATTAAAGACGTATCTCAAGATTTCCTCATACGTGATTCTCTATGTATGTATATGTATGTACCATAAGAGTACTACCATAGTTATTAATAGATTAAAGATTGGACAGGTGATAAAGAAAACAACTGACCAAGTCACCGTTGTTGCCCTTTAATTAATTGACCAAGAAAAATATTGAGAGCGCAACTAAGGGCAAGATCAGTCAAAAGGTAAGCAGTGATTCTGGATATGATTCTATGTTAAAGGATAGGGTAAGTCCTAGAGAATCATACAAGACTGAAGGTAAGTCAATGCAAGTCTTCTATCGTCTGTAGATGTATACGTACATAATAGTATATCGTCAATTAAATTATAATATTTTTCTATCAAATTATGATATAATTTAGTTCCTATTTACGTATGCATATAAGTACATACGATACTATACTCATTACCCCTCGAAATACAACCACAAATGAAAAATCGAATAATAGAATATTTAATAATAATAAGTACACAGATGAAATAAGGAACAGAGAAATGTATGTACATATATTCAAACTAAGCAAAACCAAAAAATGTGCGATTGTTTTGTCAAGTCGTATATATAGTAGTATAGGAAAGGTATGGGCCAAATTGTCTTCAAACGACCCTTAAGTAGTTTAGTCTGTTATAACTAGTATAATAATAAGACATATTTTTAAAACTGTGTTGTGTTACCCCTCACATTTTTTAAGACAAAACTCTCTTGAAATATTTTCATGCAAAAAGAAAATATTCCAACGAGAGTCAGTAGAAAATTGACAGTGAATGAAGGGGGAAAAATGATCAAGGCGTCCATCGACATTACACATAAACTTTTGAATATATATGCACAATTATAGCAATTATCAATTAGGATTTGAGACTAAATAAACTGTGAACACGGTATTTAATGTATATGTACACGTCCATTGTATATAAAGAAAATCTGCTTCCGTGGGAGAGGTTACAAAAAGAAGAAGATAGAACAAGAATGAATGGCGACGATGATGAAAAGCTTTTATCACAGAAACACACTGAAAAGGAATATACATACTACATACAGCAGGAATGTAATAGAGCCAATTGTAAGAAACATTTCACTTTATTTTTTATACATGTAGTCAGTTGACACACACACCTAAAATGTTTAAACAGTCATCTCTCAAATATATATTTACCTATACATGCCTTGTTTGATCACTGAAACCAAGTCCAAAATTCCAAACTCACATATCGTTCATTAGTTACACCCTTGGATGCCTTTGTGATGCTACAAATTCTAAATTTCGAGCCGTAATCAGAGTAACGAAAGGCCGAATTCACAATACAACAAAATTTTTCAACTCTTTGTATGTATTTATATGTGTGAACTGTCAATACACAATTGACAATTATTATTATATTATTGAAGGAATGAGTGAGTAAGCAGATTCAGTTCAAGTTAAAGATTCCATTTCCATATGGACATGTTACTGATATAATTTCTTTACTAATACTACAACTATACAATTATCATTATTTATATATGGGCAACGGGCAACCAATAAAAAATATACTACACAGACACACCTCACATAGTTCACATTAACGTGTGAAGCATTGTTGTATTTTCTGTCCATTGTTGTTCCCCTTTACGTAAACACAAAGAGAAATTATAATACACATTTTTACTCGCATTTTTTTTTGTTGATGATGAAGAGTTTATAGTGTTTAGTCGAGTTCAGAATTCAGATTCGGAATTTAAAAAGTAATATACTTTGCCTTATTTCTTCTTTGAGCTTTGAATTTTCATTTTGGATATACGAAATGAAGCAGTATATAGAATACGCGTGTGAAATAGTTAATGGTAAACACACATGTCTTACTATAAAGAATCTACTATTGAATCGAGTTAAAGATGAAGATGAAGAGAAAATGTTTACGCATATTGCATATTTGCGCATCATGTGGCCGTTTACGTTTTCTTTATAGTCGACAAAGCATAGCGTCAAGAGCCAAAAATTATTTGCAGAAAAAAAAATTATATTAAAAAGACGAAGAAGATGAGCTAGAGGAACAGAACAGCAAACAGCATGCACTAGTTCGTATATGGGAACAACACACACATGTCTAAACTTTACTTACACAAACATTTCAACTATATTACCATTACGACCGCAATTACATATACCAGCATTTTTCATTGTAGTTTTGGAGTCCATTCAGTCTCAGAATGGATAAGAGAGAAAATTGAGAAAATGTATTAAGGAAAGTATATGAATTATGATCATAGAAAAATGACTGGCCGCATTTTCATTTTTTTTCCTTCATGTCTACATAAATCTGAAACTTTGACATCATCATCATCATTGTAATAATAATATCATGGTTTTTAGCTTTGGCTCTGACGATGAGTTTCAAATTATTAGCAGAATTAAGATCAAAAGTGTCATTAGTTTGATGGTCATTAGTCATAACTTTTTGAGATTTGATAATTATTTTAAGTCTTCAAACCACAACGACAAGATATATAGCAAATAGAATCCGAATTCAAATCAAAATTAAAACTAAATGGCTCTGTCTCAAAGTTAATTAAATTTAGTAATTTGTAATCACAGCATGAGTATAAATTGGGTTCATAGACAGAAGATGCAAAAGAAATTGAAATGTTTTAAATAATTGGTCAATCGATTTGAAGTTTGATTATCATTATAGATTAACTAAAAGTATTTCAAATCTATACATACTCCTACCCTGTGTGCACTGTACAGATGTATACTTACACACTTTTTTAAATAATGCGCAGCAGTATAGAATTGAGGGTGTAAAAATGTAAACTGAAAAAACTGTAAACTAACTGAACTGCAGCTGTGAAATAGACAAAAGAAGAGTCAAAAGTGGGTTATACTTTCGACTATTTGACTGTAAATAATAATAATAATGATAATTAGCATGACCATAATATAACTTTTGACTCAATCTTAATATTCTCAATACAGAGCGAGTACATGACATCAATCAATAAGAAAAGACAGTCAATTAATATACATACCTCATATAATACAGCTATTGTATGAAATATGCATACGTTATTGATGACAAATTTAATGACTTTCCTTTCTCGGATCATGTCTGGAGTAATAATACGAGTTCACATCATTTATAAGATTTTAGTGACTATAATGATCAAATTTTTTTATCAATTGTATCTACTATACACAATCATGATGACAATTGGAATTCTGTCCCTACTTTCATCTTTTGCTCTCGTCTCTAATTTCTATAATGTTCTAATGTCAATTTGATTCAATTTTACAGATGCATTCAATACGTTTTTACCTCTGACTGCGCTTATGTTCACATGATATTATTATTATAGTCATAAATAGTAAGCATGATCAAATTATTTTTTTCGGAATTATATCCTTATTCCATATATAGCATATCATTTCCAAGTTAATCTTGAACGGTCATGAGAGAGAGTTAATGTAAGGAACTTTTGATCGCGTATTAACACTTTTTTTGAACGACGTCTGTATATAAAGTGTGTGAAACAGTCAAATTTAAATTTACAGAGTTTTATTTTGTATAGTGTATACGGAGTGAGAAGTTGTAACAATAGCATTATAGAATCATATTATAGAATCATATTATACTATGAAATAACACTCGCTCGATTCAAGATCATGTGAGCATTTAACCGTGAAAATCATTAGTGGATGGGAAAAAAGTAGTGCCAAAGTTAAGTCAAGTAAGGCATGATGTATTATTATAGGTACACTGCACTATACAGATATAGTATCGTTTGTACAGTAGAAAGTATATCGTCAGTCCAAAACTCACATTCAGTTTTTTTTTCTTCACCCAAAACCAAAAAACCACTGCTCATTATGTTACGAAGTAAAATGTTACACTTTACTCGACAAAACCCAATAAAATTTGTAACTTTTAACAACTATACATAAAAATATGTTTCCAACAATTTCCTGATTCGTAATAAATTTTTGATGAGAATTAATATTCCAAAATGATTGTTTCTTTAGTCTATACTCTTCCTAATTCTAACTGATTGTGGAAAATCAAATATATGTGATGATGTTTTATTAGGCCAGACAGAGAAATATGAAATGAATAACACGAATATACAGTATAGCAATTTCAATTTCATTTGAAGTTCAACTGTTTTGAGTTTTGAGGCCAAAAAAGGTAAAGCTGAGTAAAAGGGAGCACTGAATGATAAATACTAATATAACATATTATTACGTTATATATTTTTCGTACATAAATATATATATATATGAACGGAAGTATGTAAATAGTATTAGACGAATTGTGTAAAATTCAGATGTAATGTGTAACTATACATAGTATATTTACCATATTTACCGTTTCATCATGTACATATGTATTTGTATTTGTACATCTAGATGCATGTACAATGTACAGAAAAAAACTGATGAGATGAGTGTCGAAAACGAAAAGGAATTTGAATGTGTTCTCATTTCTTCACAAACTACGGAGATAATGCAATGATGATGGTTGGAACTTGGAACTTGGAAGAGAGACAAGACAAGCCCATACAGCAATTAAGAAACAGGATGTTATTATTATTATATTCCTTGCACAGCATCCATTCAAGCACAAAAATATATAGCAAAACAGTACTACTCGAGTACTCACTCTTATAGTCATAGATAATGATATGATTATGAGTGAGATTACTCAGGGATTCGCATGAATGAACTGCCGGCACGCTCTCGGAATTGAGGAAGAAGGATAAAAAAAGATGTTGAAGACTACACATTACACCTTACATATATATTATATATGTATCATGAAATGTACGGAATTTACATTTGCAATGTAAAATGACATGCCAGTACTCAGGACCACGTCGTATATGTAGATGTACCTAGACGACAAAGACAGTAACACCCCAGGCATCTTCGGATAAAAAAAACAAGGCTATTATATTGTACATATTTTAGTTGTGTTTTTATGCATAGATAGATACCTAAGCTACAGTTACAGACTTGGGGCAACGGAATAGTGAATAGTAAATCTCATCACTTGTTGATGTTGTTTTTGTTGTTGCACTTGGGTTTGTGATTTGAATTTGGACTTGGACGTGAAATATCTGTTGGTCTATACGGACAATAAAGGACTGAGTTGAAATTCCTTTTCCTACACGGCCTCATTTGTCTTTCTCAGTTTCGGCACTCTTCAGATTCAGAGAAGAATGAGCGAGAGAATGAGAGACGAAAGGGAGAGAGAGAGACGAGAGAGAGAGAGACGAGAGAGAGACGAGAGAAGTCGGTGTTACTAACCCATAGCCGATGGCTGAAAAAAACTCATGTGCTCCTCAAATCTCTCAGCAATCTCATCTTCTTCAAATACAAAACTCTATTTAACTTGAGTGACTTGGGACGGCAGAGACAGAGACAACGATAACTTGAGCTTTTCCATTTGCAATTGCAATTCACTCCCAACCACTTTTCTGCATATTTGCAGCAACAACAACATGACATTCCATGAAAAAACGTCCATTGGAATCCCTGTACTCTGTATGTATATGGGTACAGTAAATGTATATGTAGGGAGACGGCTAAGAAGTATATATATGGAACAATGAGACATGTCCATCGTGGTATATGTACAAAGAAGAAGAAGGTGAACGTTTCTTACTCTCATTCTGTAGCATGTAGAATTAAAATGTATATTCCTTTTCAACATCTATGTTAATAAGATTATCCCGATTTTTTTCTACTCTTATACCTCTTTCGCATTCAGTCCAACTCTTTTCTAATAAATACATACAACATCTTATGTGTGTGACGAAGAATTCGTGTAGTCAAACAGCAGAATTTCATGATTGTTTTTCGTTCTGAAAAAAAATGACAACAGTCCCA
>JAIUND010000817.1:0-51282 GCA_034699125.1 Gisinianus flammeolus | reverse complement strand
TGGTGAGAAACGATCTTTAATTAAACAAGAGGACAATCTGATTTCTGGCGGGGAATTTTTCGGGAAACCTAAAGATGAACCATGGGTTCAAGGAGAACGATACAAAGCCAAGAGGCCGGATGACAACTTGAAGGCAGCTGAAGGGGAATTCCAAAGTAGGGAGAAACAAGCAGCTCCAGTTGGTGAGAAACGATCTTTAATTAAACAAGAGGACAATCTGATTTCTGGCGGGGAATTTTTCGGGAAACCTAAAGATGGACCATGGGTTCAAGGAGAACGATACAAAGCCAAGAGG
Source organism: Gisinianus flammeolus (assembly GCA_034699125.1). NCBI lineage: Eukaryota > Metazoa > Arthropoda > Collembola > Symphypleona > Katiannidae > Gisinianus > Gisinianus flammeolus. The sequence goes on along the minus strand of JAIUND010000817.1, from coordinate 50,987 downwards.
CCGGATGACAACTTGAAGGCAGCTGAAGGGGAATTTCATAGTCGGGAAAAACAAGTAGCTCCAGTTGGAGAAAAACGATCCTTAATTAGACAAGAGGACAACCTCATTTCCGGTGGGGAATTTTATGGAAAAGAAAAGCAGGATATTTTAGTAGGAGAAAAGCGAACACCCATCCGTCAAGAGGATAATTTACAAAGTGGTGGCGAATTTCATGGGAAGCCCAAAGAAGGAGGAGTTTGGGCAAAAGGTGATCGATTCCCAACCAAGAAACCCGAGGATAATTTATTCATGGACGGGAATTATTTCTATCAGAAACCAATCGAGGAAATTCTTCCACAGCAGGAAAAACGAGCTCTCATCAAAAGGGATGATAACTTAATTATTGAAGGCCAGTTTTATTCTAAACCAATGGAGTCCGCTCCAGTCGGAGAAAAACGAGTCACAGCAAAGAAACCGGATGATAACATCAAAACATCTGAGGGAGATTTCTCTCAACGTCAAGTCCAAGAGACTTTAATTGGGGAGAGAAGGACTTTAATAAAAACGGAAGATTCTCTCAAATCAGGTGGGGAATTCTACGGGGTTCGTCGAACAACTGGAGAAGAATGGGCCAAAGGGGACCGTTTTGAAGCCAAGAAACCGCAAGATAATCTTTTTATGGACGGCCAAGTCTATGAACAACAACATCCAAAAGACTCGCCTGTCCACACTGCCGTCATGGCCGAAAGGCGAACTCTGATTAAACCCGATGACAATCTCCACGTTTCCGAAGAGGAATTTTACAGGAGAGAAATTGAAACAAACGTCCCGATGGGACAACGTTTTGAAACTCAACGACCTCAAGACAATTTGACCACTGGAGAAGGTCAGTTTTATTCCAAATCCAAAGAGTCTGCTCCAGTCGGAGAAAAACGAGTCACAGCAAAGAAACCGGATGACAATATCAAAACAGCTGAGGGGGATTTCTCTCAACGTCAAGTCCAAGAGACTTTAATTGGGGAGAGAAGGACTTTAATAAAAACGGAAGATTCTCTCAAATCAGGTGGGGAATTCTACGGGGTTCGTCGAACAACTGGAGAAGAATGGGCCAAAGGGGACCGTTTTGAAGCCAAGAAACCGCAAGATAATCTTTTTATGGATGGTCAATTCTATGAACAACATTCGAAAGACTCTCCTGTCACCACGGCCGTCATGGCTGAAAGGCGAACTCTGATTAAACCCGATGACAATCTCCACGTTTCCGGAGCGGAATTCTACAAGAAAGGAATTGAAACAAACGTCCCGATGGGGGAACGTTTTGAAACTCAACGGCCTCAAGACAATTTGACCACAGGTGAAGGTGAATTTTATTCCAAGTCCAAAGAGCCTGCTCCAGTCGGAGAAAAACGAACTCCATTCAAAGCCGTGGACAATCTGTACATGGACGGGGAATTATATAATCATGACAAACCAGACTCTTTGCTAAACTTTACAAAAGGTGATAAATATGAGATGAAGAAACCTCAAGATAATCTCAAAACTGGTGAAGGGGATTTCTATGGGAGAACCAAAGATGAGTACGTTCAAGGTGAGAGACGGATGCCGTATAAAGGGGAAGACAATTTGAAAATCGAAGGGGAAATGTACAAATCACTGAAATCGGATGGGAGTAATTTGATTGGAGCTGAAAGACGAACCCTCATCAAAGCCGTAGACAATTTGTATATTGGTGAAGGAGAGTTTTACAAGAAACCGGTTGAGACTCCACCAGTTAGTCAACAAGAGAGACGAACTCCATTCAAATCCATTGACAATTTGCGGATGGACGGAGATTTCTATCAGAAACCTAAATCTCAGGAAGGCTCGGCTGCTCGAGGTGAACGCTTTGACTTGCAGAAACCTCAAGACAATCTGAAAATTGGTGAGGGAGAATTCTACGACAAACCCAAAGAGGCTGCACCGAATGATGAAAAACGAACTCCATTCCGAGCCGTCGACAATTTGCATGTAGAAGGTGAATTTTATGGGAAGGAAGAAGAGAAAATCCCAAGAGAACGGCCCGAGCGTCGAGTTCTCTTCAAAACTGAGGATAACTTAAAAAGTGGGGAAGGTGAAATGTACTATAAAGACTTGGAAAAAGAACCTCGATCCACGGCCAGTCCCATCGGTGACAGATACCCCATGAAAAAACCCGTGGACAATTTGACTTCCGGCGGGGGATTCCATGAGAAACCGAAAGAGTCCTATACGATGAGTGAGCGACGGTCTCCCATTAAAGCTGATGATAATTTGAAAATTGGAGAAGGGGAACATGAGATGCAAAGGAGAGGGAATGACTCATTCACGGCGGCAGAACGAAGATCTCCAATCAAACCTGAAAATAATTTGCACTCTGAAGGGGAATTCTACGGTCGAGGAGATGAATCCAAACCCTCCACACCTGTCCCTACAAGAGGGGATCAAGCGGAGGTGACTCGACCTAAAGACAATTTAACCACGGGTGATGGGGATTTTCATTACGAGTCCAAGTCGTCATCACAAGACAAGGTGGATGGACCATTACGTGGGGAGAGAGCAACTGTGATACGGAGAGGGGATCAACTCTCTCTCGATGGAGCTTTCTATGGACAGACGTCTAGTCAGGTGGATTACCAACAAATTACGACGACTGAGAAACGAGAGATGGTTCACTTTAAAGACAATTTGAAAATGGAAGGGACTCACTCCACTCGCACCTCCAGTCAAGATGACTATAAAAACAAGTTCATTGTCAATGGACGAGTCACTCCCATCAAACCCGTTGACAATATTTTTCCTGAAGGGGATCATTCCATGGATCGAGATGGCCCTCGGACTTACACTAAAGGTGATCGGGCTGAAATCACGAAACCCGTTGATAATTTGAAAACTGGCGAAGGTAAAAATACTAATATTAATACTAAAAAATGTCATATCCTCATTGTCTGCACGTTCATTGATAGCATCTTTGTGCAACATGTTTTGTCTGTCATATTCCGATTTTCATAGTCTCGGTCCTCATCCTCAAGCTTTTGCAATTACTAAACTTAATACAAAATAATATAACATAACAAATCAAATAACTCAACTACAACACAACTCTTGGGAATAAATGAAAATGCATACTAAAAATGTCTGAATTTTCTCATGATATAGGCAAATTCTATGACGAGAGACCCAAAGATCAAGGTCCGTTAAAAGGCGATCGAGCTCCAGTTAAAAGGCCGGAAGACAACTTACATACGGGCGAAGGTAGGTTTATAAAAAATAAATATATATGTATACATTCCCAGTGCATAATGCAGTGGAGAAAGTCGGAGGATTTGCAAGAAATGTATACAAATTGTACAGGGACTAATGTTTTGTATATTTTGAACTATAGGCAAATTCTACAACCGAGAAAAGGAAGCAGCGCCGTTGAAAGGTGATCGAGCTACAATGAAGAAGCCCGTGGATAACCTAAAGACAGAAGGGGACTTTTACTCTCCAAAGAAAGTGGAGACTGTCCCTCGAGGAGATCGCTACGATGTCAAAAGACCAGTGGACAATCTAAAAATGGAAGGAGAAATGGAGTCTCGACCTCGAGGTCCCACACCTGGACGAGGTGAGCGAGCGGAAGTGAAACGTCCACAAGACAACCTCAAAATGGAAGGGAAAATGGACATTCTACAGAAATCCACACGGACATCACAAGGAGAAAGAGCAACTGTGGTTCGTCATGCGGATAACTTGACAGTTGGTCAAGGCTCCATGCAGATGGAGACAACAAGTCAGAGTTCTCAACTCCAACGACTTCAACAACAGCAACAGCAACAACAACGAACCTCCACCACCACCACGACAGACCAACGAACAACGAGTGCAAGCGACAACAATCTGTCTCAGCGACTCATTCGAAATCAAACGAGTTCCCAAATCGTTTTGGGTGATGACAAGGGAGATGCTCGATTTGAGCGAACTACAACTGGGAAAAGAACGACCGTGGAGACGAGGAATTTGCCCAATGGTCATATGGTGAGTGAGAAATCCATGGAGTCATCTGTCCGACAGTCCGCCGAGAACAAACTCATGGAGGATCGTGCTGTGGAGCAGAAAGTATTGAGTCAGTCCATGTCTGCCAAATCCACAATGAATCAATCAATAGTCCTCAACAACGCGTCCTCACATCAAGCCAGTGCCTCTTCCATCCTCGACTCATCCACTTCAAATGCTGTCAGTTCCCAACAAGTCACAGCTGTGGATCGACAGTCCACGGCTCACATGACCACCGGTCAAATCCATGCGAATCGTGTTGGAACCAAAGAAGTAAACGTGACAAGGGAAGTGACAGTCACGAAAAGGCCCATGGTAGATGGTCAACGAGTGGGAGAAATTACAACCACCGCCACCACGACAAGTCACCAAGGACAAGGACCCACGACAAACTCATCCCGACAACAGAATCAACAGCAACAACAGCAATCTTCAATCATGTCTCATCAAAATGATAAATCATCCACCGCCATGTCCAGAACTGAGCAACTACAACAGCAACAACAACAATCTCAATCTCAATCTCAATCGAATATCAGCTCTCATACATCAAACGTGTCTCAGCAGCAACGACAGCAAATTTCATCATCTTCACAAGTGAATTCTCAATCCACGTCACAGTCCAGAAATGTGGATCAGCAGCAGCAACAACAACACACGACAAACGTCTACTCGACCAATAATGGGAGAACCAATCAAGGACAAGGACAGGGACAAGGACAGCAACAACAAAATTCCAGCTCGTCATCCAATATAATTCAATCCAATTCCACCAATAACCAACAATTAGAAGGGAATACGACGTCCAGCAGTTCTGTAGTTAATAAACAGTCGGGTTCCATTAATACTGGGACGATTACCAAGTCATCCAAGGAAATTCACAGTTCGTCATCATTAAGTTCGAAACAATTAAGCGATCAGTCCGCCGCCGTGTCCAGCTCCAACACAACGACTCACTCCAGAATAATTCATGGCAGTGGTGGTGGTGGTGGGAACAATACGAGTTCAGTGATGGATCGGAATTCGAGTAGTATCGGAGGTGGTGGGAATTGGTCGAGTCGAGATGAAGCTGCGGGTAAAAATTCATTTGCGAGTACTCTGAGAAATGCCAGTAATTCAAATGCCAATTCCTCTGGGGACTTGAGACAAAGTCAGAGTCATTTACAGCAGAGTCAAAGCTCGGATTCCTATCATGACTCATCATCAAGTAATAATCGACGAGTGTCCTCGGGTGGTTCTCATTCTCATTCCAATATTAATAATTCCAATCAAAATGCTAATACATGCGTCGTCCACAATACGTCCACGACTTCCCCTCCAAGATCAGCTGCCGGTGTCCGGACTTCCGGGACTTCCTCGGGTTTAACGGATCAATCTCGCTATGCATATACAGTGGGTCAAACCACACAACAACAGAATCAACAAACCCAACAACAGCAACAACAACTCTCATCTTCATCCATGACGAGCGGGTCTCGAACACAGAGGATCGTTCGAAATGACAATTTGTCAGTGGGTCGAGGAAATTTTGATGGGCAAACATCTTCCAAATCTTATGGTCAAGGTCAGGGTAGTCAAGGGCATTTCCAAATCACAGATCGAGTCGTCCCTGTTCGCTCTACACAGAAATCCAGTATTTCTCTTGGGTCGTACTCTCCAGCTGATGATGGTCACAACACACCCTCCTCATCCAGCTATCGAAAAGAATTTACTACGAGGAAAATTGAGACTTGTCCAGCCACACTTTTGGAAACACAAAAGTCACCTTTTAAATATGAGCGACAGACCTCTAGTCATCGCTTTTACATGCCCAACGTCTCAGACTAAAACAACATCATCATCAACAACAACAACATAAAACACATTCTTTAGGAATTTTTATATATAAAGAAACATCCATGTTTTTTCTCTACTCCTATCTCTATCGTAAGTACTAACAAATAATTATTATGTGCCTGCCTTTTTACATGCACACACACACACACAACCTCTTTGTGCAATTCTACAATAATTTTACATAGTTAACTCGCAATTTATGAAAGTAAATGTATAGGAATCCTTAGTACTAATTTAATTAATTATTATTGGAAGGAAAATATATAAATAATCTCATTTACACAGTTTGGCCTTGCAAGATTACGCTGCTATTGAATCCATCATATGATATGTGTGAGCTTTAAATAATTGTCCAGTAGTCGCCGTCGCGACGTCATCGTCGAGTAATTTTGTATATTAAATGTCAAAATATATCATGACCAAAAATTTAGGTAATGTGTGTAAAATCAAATCATTACCAAAAAATAAAGCCGTCCGCTACAATCCGTGCAATTTCCCTAACGATAACGTCATTGTAATGTACCGTTATTATTATTACTATTAATATTATATTATTAAAATTATCTAGAGTAACTACAGTATTTGTAGTAGGTAGTGAAAATGAAAGACTTTTATTGTTATGAGGAAATGAAAAGAGAGTTTTGTGAAAACGAAAACCGACCTGACTCTGAGTGATAAAATAATAATCCATATCTCACTTTATAAACTGTTATTGTTATGAAATATATGTGGAAGTAATACTTTATTATGCAAATGCTAAACAGAAAGCGTCTATTCAGATTCATATTATAAGAAACATTTTCATCACACTCACACGCAAACCCCCCCCCCCCAAAAAAAAAACCTTCAAAATAAAAATTACTGTAACAATTGTTAAATAAACTAAAAAATATATTGAACTAATAGACTAAAAAAATGGAATAAAGTCTACAACTGTGATTGTATAATAAAACTGAGTTTTTACACGCATATAAAAGTTATTCATTGTCATCATCGTCATATTACGATGTATACAGTTTTTTTTATTAATGCTTTTCAATTTTTCATCGCTTTTCTGAGAAAGTGTGATGCAACACGAGACGAGACGAAAGAAAAAAAAGGAAGTGAGAGAAAGTTTATGGTGTGGTAGTTGAATTAATTATGTTGTAATTGCGTAATATTCTTTGTTGAATTGAATTCTTGTAAGATGAAATTACAGACATTTCATAAAATATATGGGAAATACACACAATAGACGAAATTTATAATGGCCTTTTCCCTTCAGTACTTACAAAGGAATAAGTAGTGTTTCTTTTATGTTATTTTGGGGGGAAACTGTGAGGAGATAGAAAAAAAGGGAGAGATGGATTTCCATTATGATTGGCCGTGAAAGAAATTATAATCTCTCTGCGGACACGCAAAAAGCCATAACGTATAATTTAGTTGATGAAATAGAGAATTGTTTCGGAGCAGAGAGTGGGCAACATTCAACTTTGTCATTTGCAGAGTTTATACTCTCCCTTTATTATTATTGTTGTCATCAGAGGGACGATAAAGAAGGAAATGATAAAACATTCAATACATTATACGTATTATTGCTTTTCCTAGATGAGAGAGAGCGAGAGAGCGAGAGAAAGAAAGAGAAAGCTGACTGGTTATGGCTGTGGCTATAGTGAATAGTGAGAGTTGTCATTTCCTCGTCCCCGTTGTTTCTCTTTTTCTCTCTCGCAGTTGCTAATCATAAAAAAAGTTTGCTTTCTCTCCATTTCTCCTTAGAATTCCAATTCCGATGTCAACAGTGTGCAGAGAGTACAGATCTACTTTCGAATGATTTTTTTCTCCTTTTTATTTTACTTCATTCGAAACTCTAAAAAGGGAAACCACAAATCCAAGTTCATAAAATTCAATGGGAATAATTCCAATATACTCAAATTATGTACAATAAATTATTAATAATGATAAATTTATCTCTGAACAATAAGTGCATTTCTATTTTTTCATCCAGCAGAGAGATATTCATTTTACTATTACATTAATCCGTTCCTCCGGTCACATTAAAGTTTAATCAGTTTATTTATAAACTGCCCACAGATATCTGTAGTCTTCCACATCTAAAAAGAACCTGTACGCATTGATTCGTTCCTCATAGTTTTTTATCGAGTGTCTAACGGGAAAGCTTTCACAACTTTTGAAGTTGAAGTTGAAAAGCTAATTACTTGCAAAATAAAAAATGTTTTAGTTAGAAAATAAAAGACCTCAGTTTTTTCTCTCCATCTCTCTCTCTCTACTGGTATTACGTTGAAATAAATAATGATCTAGACCGTATAGATACGGAGTAGAGCGTAGGCCAAGCACTCTGAATAATTTATCCCTATCTGTACATACGATATATAATATAATAATATATGCATGTACCAACGGAAATACTTACCATATCGATCATCGTATTAGTTACGACCATGGAAATTCAAGAGAAAGAGAAAGAGATTTTACACTTTTTGAATTTCATCAACAGACTCCCGAGTGAAAGTGCTCCAGGCTATTCCAAAATATTTGACATGGGAGCTTAATAGTGGATAAATTTATGTTATGTCATCTTTAAAATCTTTAATTCCCTACAGCCAACAACTTACAACATTTCCATATACTGTATAGATTACACAGTTTTCACAAAATCCTTCGTATCATCTACAGAGACTCTTGGTCAGGCTGTGTATGAATGTTCCCTTTTGCACTCCTCGGATATCTAATCTATATGACTAAAACTCGCAAATTCTCATGTACACACGTGAACAACAGTTGACTACAAGATGAATGTGGGAAATGACATCAAATGGTGAATTCTCATCATTGTCCATCCAGTATGTGCACGCGCAGACAGATAGAAAAGGCCCACACAGATGTCCTGTGTATTTTATATGGATGATTCAAATTGGAATCCAAACCCGGTCGTTGGTAGTTAATGCAGCTTTTTCTTGAATTGAATAAACTTTATTAACGTGTTACATGACGGTCAGGTCTCTTAATATTTATGAAAGTGGTACAAAGTACTTGTATAATTTCTTGCAAATTTGAAACCCTTACAAATTCAACTAATTTGAGTTCCATTTATACCTACGGAATTTAGTTAGGCAGATGGACCAAATAACCCAAAATACGACAAATACAGTGCTTGTACACACTCAAACTAAATACTTTTAAAATTCATAAATCCAATTAATATTAAATCATCGAACAATCCATGAATAAAATCACAAAGATGTAATGAGTTAGCAAATAGTACTGAAATTGATTTCTTCATATCCATATTGCAAGTAGAGTGTAATATTATAGGCGGGACGTTGGGGATTCCTAATGCGTAAGGATTCCTTTACATTGTAGAGATATACATACTGTTAATTGTTGACCAAATTGGGACGGGATTCGTATTAAGATATTAATTGGGATAAGAGCAAGTTGAGTTACTTTTGGCGCGTAAATAGATTTATTGTTGAAAATATTGGCAATCGGTTCTGTGTGTTTGCAAACCTACATTATAACTAGTTGAATTATTGTTATAGAAAATACTCGTGATTGATTGTTGTCGTGAGATTCATTTGGCTACAGTTATCAGCAAATAAGAGTGAAAAGCAGCATTATATGTAGCATATACGGAGAATATACTGCCAGTCTATAGTTAAGACGAGACTTATGTGATTTTATACTTGAACCTACAATCAAATCAAGCCTTTCAAAATGAGTAACCTGAACTGAGGAGTACCCACAATTTGCAGTAGTCTTGAAGAACCTTACAAATTCCACAGCGGCCGCAATTTCTTAAAGTTAGACATGTCCTCTTCATATAGAAAATAGAAAGAAAGATAAAAGGGAGAAGAGGAAGAGGAGTGAGCGAGAGAGTAAAAGTAATAATCAGACGTTGATTAAATTGGGGATGTCGTCTCTGTCTCCGGACTCCCTCTTTTTGTCTTGCTCCTCATCCTCGCCCCCTTCTCTCTCAATCCGAATCTCGCTTATTATCACTTGTATTCATAACTCATCCGTTCATTCTTTCCCTCACTCCATTATCGTCGCTCCATGAAGACTGTTGCTCCTTCCATGCCATGCCATGCCCCATACCAAGAGCACTAATAACGACAGACAAATACATTTACTACATGAAACACATATTTTCTTCCAGGGATGTGAACCAACTTCCAACTTGAAATGACTATTTTTAATTCCCAAGCCGTGATCAAAAAAAAATTTCAAATGATTCTGAATGATAAACAAGAAAACATATCTGAACAAAACAAAACAAACTTTCTCTTCATTGCATTTTTTATGCATGAAATTCTGGAAATGAAACAAATTAATTACATAAATAATCCGTTTCAGTTCCCCCGAAATCGTATATGTTCACGAAATCACGGTATGCCTTTCATAATGCTATTGTACTCCTACATATTACCCAGCGTTGGGAGCATGCACTGCACTTTCTAGTTACATATGTACATGAAAACACGAAGCAACTCTATGTTTACTAATCGTAAGAGGGTAATCGAGCTACAGTGTGCATGGTATGATGTGACTTTAGATGAAATTTTACTCTTTTTCCTTCCCATGCATAACATGGTTCTAAATTGCACGTATTCCACACACATACACGACGACGAGCTTTAACCACTATATAAATGTCCCACATACACACGGACACACATGGAGATTACGTATCATGTCGTACGTTCGTGACAGCTAACAAGTTTCGGAGGTTTCAGTATTTGTAAACTATTGGACCTTTGTTGAAGATAAGAAAGACAATGACGATGACGAGAGGGACAGAGGGAGAAATGAAAGGTAGACGAGGATGTGATGAGACTGGAACATGATATTAATGTAATGTAGGTGAATTTGGATTTTGAACGAGATTGGGATCTACGATGAATCGGACGACAACAGCGAGAATGTATTATCCAAATTTGAATATGTATGTGGTGGAAAGAGAAAAGAGGAAACAAAAAGGGAAAGAGAAGGGGAAGCTTAATAAATGAAAAGTTATGACAGTTCATTGTCATTGTATTAATCAAAGGAATGGGAGGGCTGGGGAAGAAGAAGGATCAATACATATTTAATCTCATTCATTTATCAGGAAATTGTTTTTATTCTTAAAAGTATTCTCTACCCTCCCTCGTCGCTACTCGCTACGCATTCACACACACCATTCTTTCTCTGTTCTGCTGCATGCATGCATGTACATAAGATAGAAAAATATTTGGATACTTCTCGTGCGGAACGTACTGATTGATTGATTGATGGATTGATTGTTATCATTCATTTCAATTTGACAACTAAGCCAGAATTTTATTTCTTTTGGTGATGCAGCATTTTGGCAATTTTTTTAAACCATTTCTGTTTAATTTAAAACTTAAACTAACAATTACGTTTATATTTTTAAATGACTTATTCTGGGCATTCAATTTACAAAGGTAATCATTCAAGTAAATGTCAAATTACAGTACACACAGTGTACACTGCACAAAGTGCATACACAATTCATACATACACATTATGCACTATATTGTGACAAAAGAATAAAAGAATTTCATGCTTAAAAAAATCAAATTACGAAGGCTCTTGAAAAGCAAACTCTAGACAAGCTGTATAAATGAAATGCCTACTTGAAAATTGTGGAGAGTATCAGCAGTATTCAGTAGATTCAACTTACAACGTATTAAAACTCGACAACTGTCAAAGCAATGTTCGATTTCGAATTCGAATTCGAATGCGGAATAGGGAAAAGCAACGAGTTGAGTTGAGTTGAGCTGGGATCGGCAGGAGGGGAGAAAAAGAAATGAAAGAATATCAGAAATATGTATGTACCTTGGATTCTGATTGTAGGGATTACATATTTCCATGTGTATAAAGTATCTGTAGTGAGTTGTGCATACGAAAGGTATGCTTTTGATTCCTTTTAAGTAAAACTCAAAGGTGAGTACCTACGCTCGTCTGCATGCGTGAACGATGAAGAAATGACTGAGCTGTACATTTATGCATTGCCTATATGCATCAGGCAATCAGTTATCTATTGCCGATTCCAGATGAAAACAGCTGAAATTGTAAAAAATAAAGTACAAATGGAGAAACAGAGAGAAAAAGAATCGCCACTCCATTTTCTCCTCGCTGGTTGGCAATGACCATCATATTGAGAGAGAGAGAGAAAGAGGGGAAAGGATTGGGATAATAGGAAACTTTCATTACCTCTGCCTAGAAACTTTCATTACACCCATGGCATGGTGTGGAGTCAAGTCAATAGAACAACATTTCGTCTATACTTTTCAATTCCCCACTCTCCATCTATTTGTCTACCTATACGTTTTCTACCCAGTCGATACTGAGAATGAAAAAAAAACTCATTCGCATTCCTATTCCTGTTCCTCATCTTGTGACTTGACTAATTTCAATTTTCAATTCAATTCATTTCATCAATCCCAAATGCGACTCTAACTCTTTCATAACTTCCAACGGAATTCGTACATGCATTTAAGAAAAAGTATTTGATAAGGTGAAAGCGCGTGCGAATTTCCCAATATGACTTAAAACGCTTCAAGAATGTTTGTGTATTAGCAAGGAAGTGAATGGTGAGTACAGCCGACGCAGAAAGGTCTTTTTGTACAGTAAATGGAATAGGGAACTGTGTGAGGGGCATTAGAGCTATCTTGGATTTCGAATTAGTTAACTGAAATGATCTGATGAGCACTGACAAAATTCTCAACACTACAAGCGATATTGTTACTGTATTACTTAGTAGGGCTGCGTAATCGTGAGAAAGAAGTGTACCATATTATTATGTAATATTATGTATCTGTATATGGTTGTCTATCTCGGTCTGCACACATCCACCCAATTTCCACGGATTGTACATACATTCTAATGCAAAATGCGTGCAATTCTAATGACGATTATGCGTTTCGCTAAAAGAAGTATCTGTATGCACACACATGCAGATGTAACAGTTAGATAGACAGAACAGCTGTGCGCCCGTAAGGAAATGTAACTGAATGTTCAATAAAGAGGAATTTGGAAGGACGGGGTAAAGTGTATACAAACATTGGCCATAAATGCGTATTTAAATTTCTCCTTTTCGCCCAGTTTTATCGACAACTTGGGAGGATATAAAGCTTTTCCCTTGGATTTCAAGTTGAGAGTTGAATTTGGATTTGCACGTCTACAGTTTTACCAACTCTAATCTGCTTACAATTCTCTCTCTTTCTCCCTCCGTAGAGTTTCACCTTCAAAAGGAAAAAGGAAATTCGATTCTGCATTCCAGATTCAAGTTACAATGATTTTCCACTCGAGGCTAACTTGCAACTTTGCGAGATTCAATGATGGCGATCAGAGGAGAAACTCGAATAAAAGAAAAATGAAGAGGAAGGAAAATCCTGAAATCTGAATTCGGATTCGAGTTGAACAAAAAAAATGTACATTACTTTAGTTTCTGCTCAAGTTTTTAAATACATATGCAAGTCATTTACTTTTGCCCTTCCTTCCTTCCTTCCTTTCACTCGTGTATCCTATTTTTTCAACAAAGAAAAAAAAGAAGCCTTCTAGTCATTTCCTCCTTTAACTTTTCCATTTATATCTTGAATTCTGAGACGGATTCATCTTCATTGTTAGTAAATGTACATACACGAATTCACATGGTCCGTCTATTCTTTTATATTTCTTATCTTCTGTACTCGGTAAAATACGAAATATAAATGCACTTTTGTAATTTGAGGAGAGCTGAATCAACAAAATCCAATATTTTTTCATTCTAAATTTACATTTAATCAGGAAGGATATGAAATATCGTACAATATTATACAAAAATAAATTAACAGGGAATTTCCTAAAAAAAACATAAACAAATATTTGCTTTGGTGAATTCCAAATGTAGAATTTGTTCTTTGAATACATATTTATGTAAACTGAAAAGAATTCTTGAGATTTGGTTATACGTGACAAAGAAAAAATTCATGTGATTTTGTTTCATGTTTTGCTGTGTGCCTCTTCCAATTCTTGTTCCTTGCATTTTTTTTGAAATGTAAAGTGACAGCCAATGCTCTTGAATCCGTTTTTCTAGCTCTCACCTCCAAGAACAAATCGTGTACATATGTGTATACAAAGGGATGTGGAAACAGACCATGATGAAGATGGGTGAAAAGGGGGGGAGGGGGAGGAAAGGATTCGTGGGAGAAAAAACTTTTCATGGATGACTTATCGTTCGTCTAATCGTAAAACCTTTTGCATATGCCCAAACAAATATCGCCGATATCTGGGGTGTAAGTACATTGAAAAATTCCCCAACAGAACCTCGCCAGATTTTTGAGCAAACTCAACAAACTGCAAGTCCTCTTTAGTTAAGTCCAAAAGATCTACAGATGGAAATCCAAATGGAAAGTCCGTGTCCAAAAAAAAAGTTGTGTACTTTTCGTACATGTTATGGATTATGGGATACGTAGAAATGAGAGGGAAAGGTCACATGTAAGTTACTCAAATAAAACAATATTGTAGTTTCCCTGTAAGTCCATATTATACATATGTATCTGTACATGAAAAAAAGCGAAACAGATTTACCTACTCACTCTTCTTCGGTTTCAGTCAAGAGTGGATTCAAAATGGAATAAGGAGAAACAAAAAAAAAAAAAGGGAAAGAACCCCTTATTGTTCCCTAACGATCCCATGTACAGAGTTACAGAGTACAGACACACAGGGCAACGTGGGCTATGTGAATTACAATTTTTACATACACGCTCAATGTACTCCGACTCGACTTTGTACAAACAGACATATTAAATTGAACTGCCCTAGTTTCCCAAGAAAACTCAAACTTTCTCCAGTCAAAATCTCTATTCGACTTTTAACATTGAGAATTTTTTCCATCTCAACTTAATATTTTTTTCCAAAAAAAAAAAAAAAAAAAAAACAGAAGAAGAAAAAAAGAAAAGGAGAAAAAAAAGGGGAAACATATGAAAAAGAGTCTACCATGTACATGCTCCATTAAATTTGTTGAGAAAGTTGAGCTAGGAAAAGTGAGGAGGAGAAATCAGTTGTCTCGATGCCTTGATCTGTACTTGTAGAATACATACATAACATGTATTACATATTACATAGGTATATATGGGGAATATTTGGAATATTATATAATGTTAATATACTAATACTGATAAGACGAAAAGTCGCAACAGACTTTGCAAACATCATGAGAAAGGACAAACGATGAAGAAATAACGAATACAGAAAGGGTCCAGAGGTTTGTTCTTACCTATTCTTTATAAATGATATATGCACAGATATATATATATTATCATGGAATCAAAATTTTCAACGGATTTCACACATATTCTACTCACATACATGAACTCGAAAGCCATCACCATGTACAATATTTATACATATAAAGATTTCTGAGTGTGGGAGTCTGACGGATAGGAGTAAGTAAGTATAGAAAGAGTGTAGACTCTGGACTAAATCCGTTTATAGGGTTAAAAGAGTTTTCGCAAAAGAGTTGTGTGTGTGTGTGTGTGTGCTCACCAGGAGAAATTCCCAATCCTTTTTTGGACGAGTCGTGAAGAAACATCGAAATCATTTCAGAAACTTTGACTTCATTCATGCATAGCTTCTCGAAAGGTTTAATTGAGCTCCTGAGTCAACTCGAGTAGGAATAAGGCTTCACAAACCGGAATTAGCATCACTAGCATTGGTCTCTCTCTTCTACACACAGTTACATCATCTTCTCCTTTACCTTCTCCCTCTGTCGCTCTCTCTCTCTTTCTCGTTCTTGTTTTCTCTTCATGTATATGTGTAGCCTACCGATGCTGTTAATGCCGATCCTTTTAGGCCCTGTTATAGAAACACACCTACAACTTTATTGTAAATATTCTAAGAAGACTGTAGAGAGAGAGAGAGAGAGAGAGAACTCACCATTCACCGAGTCATAATATATTTTAGTTACAACATAAACACAAATACGCTCTTGATACACTCATCCATGTATTTCAAATTGAATATCTCTGCTCATTGAATGAACCTCTGGAGCAACCTCCCAACAACAACACAGAACAGTCTCCAGTATCCTACGCACTCCAAAACTTTCCTACGTCTATTTTATCTTTATCAATTCATCAACATCGCCTTATTCATCCCTTTGGCACGATACACTGGTTGACTGGTTGGTTACTCGTCTTCCTTTCTTCCAGATTCCAGAAGACTCATTCTCATTCTCTCCCATTTCCTAACTCTGTACGTACTTTGTTTGTGTCTGTCTGCATCAGCATAAAACCACAATTTTCACTATGGAAGCCACAAAGAGTAATATTTGCGAACATTACAAAATCAACTTTACATTGATTCCCGTACACACAAAATGCGAGTTCTTCATTTACAGGCATCATGGTAGAATTAGAGCAGTTTGTCTTTACACATTTTACAACTATTATTGTTTTTTTTTGTATTCGGCAACATTCAAGGGACTCCACATGGAAAATGGAAATAAGAACAAAAACAAAATGACTTATCTCACGACATTGGGATGTTGATGATGAAAATCTAAATCATTCAGAAATTTTCGTACTCCGGGATTCGGCACTCGAAATTGTGGATTGAGGAAGATGAACTCGGGCAATCTGTTTCAAAATATTCATTTCATTTCAAGTTACAGGTTAGACGGGAATTCCAAATTCCATTCTTGACTACGGCTTTCCTGACAAGCGCAAGCTGAAGTTGACATTGACGAGAGAGAACTCCAGATTGCTCTACATTGGGCTAGAAGGGAAACTTGAAAAGTGGAGCAAAAACCAGCAAGGAGAATGTGTCAATGTCCATACTTATGGCGATGATAACTGGTGACAAGGGCAATCTGCATTTGCCAAATATTCACTCTCTTTCTCTCTCTCTGGTTACATTCACATTTCACAATTCAAATGAATGGATATGCTCAAACCCCTTTGAACTTCCCTTCCCAGTCGGATATACATAGAGTATCTATGTAGATAAAAGTTTATGATGGATGTGCATACGTGTGTTTTGTGTTTGTGCATACTAAAAATGGCTATAGAGTATAAAAGCTCTTAATAGACAGTAAATTCAGTCTTCTAAACAATTAAAGTGATCTTCCCCATAGTCCCCGCCTTCCCTTTCATCTCTCAAACGAGACGCTCATTTCACTTTCCACTTTACTCCCCGACGACGATGATGACAATTAAAAATATATGTAGCTGTTGACTCTTTTTCTCTCTCCCTCTCTTTTCTCTCCATCCAAATTTCTCCAACCTACAAGCACAAAACCGAAAGGGTGGAGGAGGGTAACTTCACGACGTAAAGAACTCAATACTAATTGTAATCTAAAGAAGACAAAAGAGAAGTCAAGCATTATTCTCTTGCCTTTGAATGACTTGCATTGACGTCTTGCGAAAGAGAGAGAGAGAGAGAGAGAGAGAGTGAAAGGGTACGTTGAACATTGAACGGCGATGAAAGTTGGAATTCCCTTCTCTCTTGTCTTTTGCAGAAATTACACAAGTTAAACTCTAACGAGTTGAACCAATTAAAATTGCATCGTTCCTTAACTTCAGTGCATATTAAACGACCTACTTAAAATAAATACACACTCTGAGACTGAAAGCACATTCACATATAGTCTTGAAAGGATTCTCCTTTCTCTAGCCAAATTCCCTCTGATTATCATTCATGAAGGTGGATCCCATTTCCGTACAAAGTCAAACAACAGACACACACACACGTACTTGTATCGTACCCATGCCCATTCTCTTCCTCATATGTACACGTTTATATATATATTTTAATTTTTGGTTGACCTCACTCAACCTCTCTGTGGTTAAAGAGATTAATTATACACAATGAGTGCAATCATGAATTTTCATGAGGATTCAAGTGCACGAGGCTCAATTTTCTGTCATCTCTAATTTGCTTTTGTTGGTTTGAATTAATTAATATTTCGTCAGGGGAACTCGAGGGAAACGTTCATGGTTTTTTATACCCTAGATATTTTTCGTTAAACTCATCAATTCTCATCAAAGTTAGTCAAAAGGAAATTAATATCAAATAGACATCCACAAAATTATTCAACATTTCAAGTATTTATTTGTATTTGTTCCGAATTCCTTTGGATTTCGAATTTGAAATTACAAGTATTACAAAGCTACATGATTTGGATATTTGGAGAATTTATCATATAAAACTTGTGCTTCCCTGGTCTCATTGGTCAGAAATGGATTCAAAAGTTTTCTTCCATATTTTCCCAACTTTTAAATCCTTTCCCTTCTTCACCCTGATTGGAAGATAGAAATTGTAGCTCATGACAATGGAAGATCTATGTGAGTAAGTGTGAGTGGTGTGTGTGTGTGTGCATAAGAAATTTGCAAACGTAGCAGAAAATAGAGTAATGTATCAAAATAGTTTCGACATGTCTTGAACGAGGGGGGAAGAGAGAGAAGAGAGAAGAGGAAATTTGTGAAATAGAAGAAAGAAAATGAAAATGAGAGGAGATTTTCCGAGAGAATGGGAAAGAGAGAAAGAGAGAAAAAGAGAGAGAGAGAAAGAAGAGAAAGGAGGGGAAGAAGAAGATATGATGACACACTTTAACTCATCGTCAGCTCAAGCTCATATTATAAATTAGAGTTGGGAGAAGAGCCGAGAGAAAAGGCTCAAGGAAAAGTATCTATGCTTTTTATGCAAAATAAAGATTCTCGTCCGTACTCATTTGGGTTAAAGTTGAATGTGAATGTGAAAGAGTCAGAGTTGTGCGAATGAGTATATATATGTGTGTGTGTGTCGAAAGTACGTATGCTTATGCCAAGGTTTAAATCTATGTACCATATTCATATGCATTATATGAGGATAGAGGTATATATATGGGTTATTTCTAAGGTAATGTCTGTAATATCAAGTCCTAGTTATAGGTTCACAGCCTCATCGTCAGTTCGTCTCAGTAAGTATTTAGGCATTAAGACGGCTCACTATATATTATCTTTATTCATGGGTCGGAACTCGGAAGGAACGGCTTTTCTCTCTCTTCTCCTCTCTCTTTTCTCTCTTTCTCTCGTTGGTCTAGAGTTCCTCCAGTTCACTGTAGTCTCCTCCAACAAATTAAACTCAGTCGATTAGCTCAGGAAATTATGATGTACGAAGGAGATTTTCTCTCTCGTTCTCTTTCTCTCTCTCTCTCTCTCTCTCTTGCTGAGTTGAACAGTGCATGTACTCTACTCTTATCGGCTAATGCAGGCATGCAAATTCATCTTTGTTCGGAGAGAGAGAGAGAGAAGAGAGAGAAAGAGAGAGAGAAAGAGAGAGAGAGCGAGAGAGAGCGAGGGAGAAAACCAAAACCACGTCTGGGATTTTAATATGACGACTTGGCGGGTTTCTCTTTTCTCTCAGTTGTGTTGTCTTGTGTGTTATGTACATTGCAGTTCCTTCCCATCTCCCTCCCTTCCTCTCTCTCTTTTCACAAATTTTGCACATTTGTTGTTTCCTTCGTAATCATAGAATATTCTGTACAACTTTCCTCACCACCCTGACTTTGCATATTTCACGTCTACCCCAGAGAAAAAAAAGGAACAAAGCGGTTGTAATATTGTAGGGAAATCCCGTTTTTCGGGATGAATGCTAAAATATTTTGGATATTCAACAAACTATGAGTTTTGTTGTCCATGTAGACTTCAAAAAACCTTCTTGTACTTGACAGACCCAAAACAGAGAGTATTTTCTATCTTATGCATATACATAAAAACTAATGGCTGTAGTTGCCCTTGACTTTTAAACATTTTGGTGGTTTGCCGTTGGAATTCGTCAAATGTTCGATTTCAACTTGAAATTTTCAAGTCCTATATTTTATTTTTATTTTATTTTTTGTACTTCATATCATACTTATAGGAAGAATAACTTTGAAAAAGGGAATATTCTAAATTTTTATCGTTTGTGACGAGAGTGTGACATGCCGCCTGTGAAACGGAAACGTCCTCATGTGGACGAGACGGAAGATGCGGACAACATTATTACTTCCCAGGTATTTCATATTTGCCCTTTTAATATTTGATATTATTTTGTACACATGTTGTTGTTTGTTATTATATTATAACATTTATGTTATTTTGTTGTTGAGCCTTGGTTCATTTTTATTTTTTTGATTCATTGTGTAGATGAATAGGGAAACATTTTCAACCGTATGGGAATTGCAAAATTTTTCTTCCTTCCATAATATGCTACAAATTGTTTCATCAAGCTTTAAAGGAGGACCAAAATGCAATCATACATGGTTAGATAATATTTAAAGGATGACATAATATGAAGATCAAAAAGAAATTAAGGGCAAACACATTTATGTGGTACAATATTATTAATGATTTATTATTGCATGTTCACAAGCGAAATATGAAATTATTGTTGTCAGGACTTTATCATTGGGGAAAAAAGTAAGGCGCAAGGAAGAAGATTCCTCTTCAGATGATTCAAACTCAGATAATGAAATTGAAGAGTGCGAGGAAGATTATTCCGTTTTCCTTGATCTCTGTAAGTATGGCGATGGTAATGCAACTTCCAACGTAGGTCGAAAAGTTTTTGCAACTTGTTTGTTTGCTGTAATTGACGCGGATGGAACTCAAGCTCACAAATGGGGTAATGTCGTAATGTATATATATTTACTTTACTTACATGATCGCCTCAGGATCAACACAGACGTGTAACAAACAGTCTCTATTGTTATGTACTTAATATAGAAACAACAGAGCCACATGAATTTGGGACTGAGGATGATCGTTCTTGGGGATGTTTGAACTTTTTCACAGGAAGCTCCCTCAAATGCAGAAATATTTTGGTGAATGACACGCTCAAGATTTACTGTCGTGTTTGGATTGTGAAAGAGGCAGAGCACTCAACTCTGTCAAATCTACCAAAATTGGAATCGAGTGCACAACAGAATTTACTGTGTGACCAGATGCATTCAATTTTACACTCGGGATTCTTGGCGGATGCGTCTATTGTAGTCGAGGACAATATCGAGATCCCTGTTCATAAAATTATTTTGGCCGGTGAGCTAATTGATATTCATCGTATTTGCTAAGGATCTTTCCATCTGTACCGTTTTAAATAAAATACGCATAATGAGAGTTTTTTGTTGTATTAACATTTTACTTTAGCTCGGAGTCCAGTGTTTAGAGCCATGTTTGAATCAAGTATGCTGGAGGCTTCCACAAATAAGATAGTCATTGAGGATTTCGACGAAGAGGTAGTTCGTGCAATGTTAGAACACATTTACACGGCGGAGACTGGACTACTCCACAAAGCACCAGCGGATCTGTTTCGGATTGCTGACAAATATGACTTGAGTGGCATGAGGAAGGATGCCGAAAAAGCAGTTGCGAGCAATATGACCACGGAAAATGCAATCGATACTCTCATTCTCGCTCACACACACAACGCAACTCTGTTGAAGCTTAAAGTCATGAATTTTATTAACCGGTAGGAAAAATACTAGACACTTACATTACTGGCTTTTGTTGATGCAAATTTTGTACTCACAAAGATATATATTTCTAAATTCCGTGATTATAATAATAATATGAATTCCATTTTTGTTTCAATTTTTTTCAGACACAAAAAAGAGGTAAAAAAGACTGACTCGTTCGACAAACTCACGAATTGTCGATTTCAAAATCTGTTCATGGAGCTCTACTTGTGTGAGTAGAGAACTTTTTTGTGCCATATTTTTTATTGAAAATTCAGAATGTCATTTGAATGTCCTTCCATTGTCCCTGTCTTTTATAACCCCTCTGCAGTATGCATTTGAAATAGGATAGAGCTTTACTTTTGATAGTAATTTCGTGAAATAGATAATGTATTTATTTGAATTACATAATGTTCATATATGCATTATTTATTTTTAACTTTAAAGAATAATCTATGTATGTCAATAGAGCTTTTGTCGAATAAATACAGTTGTAAATGTGCAACCTCTGCCAATACAAATTATCATCTTATTTAAATTAAATATCAATCTAAGTCAGTCTTATCTTTCTACCTAAAATCTAAGTGGGATTGGCATAGTAATTGAAATTGTGGACGAAATTCGTTTTGATTTGATGGATCGAGATTGGAGGTAGAAAAAAACCCACCAAATAAAGTGTGACACGTTCATCTCAACGTCCATAGGAGATATATACAGGGGAAGAATCGTGTATGTAGGGAATTGCATGTATGTACATACGGAAGTGGAGTTTCACAGTGTGTGGGCTATCGTTGGTCTTTGAATCTGAAGCTATCCCATGGTGGAGGTGTTTTTCGGAAATTGGGTAATCTCGGGCCGCGGTGCTAAGCAATTTTCTTCTGACCCAATATGTGCACAAGCAAACCTTTCCCATTTCCCCCTCTCTCTCTCTCTCTTTCTCTCTCTTGTGCTTTTTCATTCGTTCTCCACGTGAGAACTTCCCTTGCCACTATATATATTTACTATGGTATTGTCGAATCGAAGATTACACCGTTCCTTGTGTGATCTTGCATGTGTGTGAAGGTGTAGACTGGTATATTCGTCCCAGCTGTCTACCAAGTGGTCTTATCGTATAAGATCTCCAACGGTACAGTATGATATAAAAAAATATGTATGAGTACTACAGATACTCACTCTGGTGTGTCTGGTGTCTGGTGCATGCACCTCGCTCTCGTTTTTTTCTCCATGCATTCTCTCTCACCACTGTGCTTGAGGAGCTTTGTCTTTACTCTCCTTCTAGACCACTGCCTGTCTAAATTCTGTTCACAAGAGAGTTACGAGTTTACGAGGAGTGGAAAACCCAAGACTGGAGATTTCCAGATATTCTAGACTATGTGCAAGTCACATCACTGTAAGTTTACTTGGATTTTTCTTCCCTCGTCCATCTTTCCCCCCTTTTTAGCCTTTTTAGTTCATTCTCGTCCTCTTTCTCCTCCAGCTCCAGATCCGAATTCAAACCAAACCGTTCCAACTTTCAACTGTAGGCAAAGACCAAAAAAAGCAAAAAAAAAAAAAACTGACTTTTTATTGCAAAAAGCAACACGGAAAAAGCGTAAAAACAAGAGGACAAAATCAAAACGTAAATCTATGTTGGCAGACTTCTCGACCCTGTTTGAAAAATATTTTGTATCGGGACTGAAAACAATGTAGCTTTTTAATTTAATTGCCAATGGTTTTCAAAACTAAAAGCTGTTGTATTCAGATATGATAAATTGTTCTTTTCTCGTGTAATATCCCAAACCTCTGGATTTTCTATAAAAAATTCCATTGACATCTTCAAAAACGAAAAAAAAAAAATCATCTTTACAAATATTCATTTCATAAGAGAACTCATTTTAAATTAAAGTCGGAACGAGAAAGGTTTTGTATGTTGTGTAACGAGTACGAAGGAATGGAATTTGACATGGAGGAAGAAGAAGAAGAAGACGACTCGAGAGCATCGAGAAATGTTTGGTCATTGTGTATGAACGTGGATGTGGATGGATAGGAAAAGAGTCAATCAATATCTTGAAGAGAAAATGGTCCTTGGCTGACCAATCTTCTTTGGTCGGTGAACATTTGTGATGTGATGTGAAATGTGAAGTGAAAGGATTGGACGAATCTGCTTGTACCTTCAATGGTCTGTGTCCTGTGCGTACATAGTACATATTACATACGCAATACACACACATCTATCTTACCATATACTGATTTGTCCCCGACTTGGATGCGGATTTCTATATGTAAACCTTTCTCTTCTCTATCCTCATACAAGCCGTCACTACATGAAAAAATGTTTTTTTTTATATCTAAATCCAAATCTAAATCTAGCTACAACTCAACTAACTAAAAATATGACGACAAGTGGAAAAAGAAAACGTACATGGTCCACCTTTTCTCTCCCTATACCGTAATCAGTATTCCCACAAGAAAATGTCTATTATGCCTGTCTCTGTGTGTCCGTCTTCGTAGTCTGTTGAGTATGGATTATTTTTCACGCCTATATCTCTCTCGATGTGTGTGTGTGTGTGTGTGTGTGTGTTTCGGAGTGTTCAGATATGTGTAATATGGCGGTACGGTGTGCAAGACTGCATTCACTATCTCTCATCCCTCTCAAAGTTCATGCAGGCTAAGCTGTCTAAAATGCAGAGGACAACATGAACATTGTAATGGTGGTTATAAATCATCCCAAGTATCGACAAAGATAGAGAGAAAGCGAGAGAAAGAGATGAAGAGTTGGAACTGGAAGCACAATCTGCCTTGTTCCTCGTCATTCTTGCCACCGTCGTCTTCGACGCCAATTTCCATACCTCTCTCTCTCTCTCTCTCTCTCTCTCTCTCTCTCTCTCTCTCTCACTCACTCACTCTCCTCTCTATGCCCTGTGTGTACAATATTAAATATAAATCCTACACTTCCCACCACCACACACTCTTTCTATACACTCCACCTCTTTAGACAAACAGTATGCACATGTGTCTCTAATAATATTTCGGGAGCACGTGTCTTTGTCCACGTAGACTCGCCATCAAATTGGCTCAAATACAGTGAACAGGGAATTCTACAGACTGTAGAATGATGAAAACTGAAAATATCTAGGAAATAGAAATACAAAATAGAGAGAAAGAGAAAGATAAAGAGAGGAGAGTTGTTACTTGTTCACATTGGAACAATACAGAATAACCCATCACATCCACATCAACATTAATAGCATCAAGTTTTGTCTCAATGTGTATGTACTATGTAGTATGTATAAGCTCTTATTGAGTGGAAGATGTAGTAGGATTTTGCTCTGTCTTTACGTATAAGTACATCGTACATCTAGATGGAGATGGAGGAGTATAATGAATGAGAGGGAGATTGGGTCTTCTGTTGTGTTGTCTACAGTTTCTATAGTTGTCCGGGTCCTCAATGACGAATTGCTTTTGCCTAGTCACACAGACAGTTTTGCTAAGTTGCCCTGTAAATGTGATATTTCCGTCCGTGATGGAAACTTCTCTCTTCTTTCTTCCCTTCCAGCCGTCCTCTTCCCTCTTCATCGACTCTCTCTCTCTCTCTCTCTCTTCACACTAAAACCAAAACTAACACTCTGGTCTCTTGCTTTTGCCTCTCCTTTTATTCAGAATTCATCTCCCACTATATGCTCCACATCCTACAGAGTTTGTCACTAGCCTGTCCTCTCGCTCAGTATGTACTTGTGTGTCGCTGTGTGTAGTCTATTCAAAATTTGAATTTGGAAGCCAGGACGGTGTATAATAAGATACATGAAGCAACTCTCGACTACCTCGAATGGAAAATGAAACTATGGAATATGGAACCAACTCTCTCTCGTTCTCTGTCTCTTTTCTCTTCAACTCCATCCAGTTGACACTGTCGTCTGTACAGCCTATTATCCTTCACACAGCCTATTCTCCTCTGTTATATCTACATTCGAAGAGATTAACAACTCTGTCGAAAACTGTATACAAGCTTTCATTCGCTTACTCAGCCTTTCCCCATTTCTCTTTCTCTTTCTCGAATTTCCTTTCGGTAATGTGATATCCTCATTATTTCAAATAAATCTTGGGTTTAGTTATCCCAGTTCAGGCTTCATTCGCTGTCCTCCGTCTCTCTGCTCTGCTCTGGTCGCTGTCGCTCTCTTTTTTTCATTCTCTTTCTCTGCGTAGTCCCAACTCTCATTGAAAATATTATTTGTTTCCCTCCTCTCTTTCTTCCTTTCTCTCTCTCTCTCGCTCTCCTTTCATCTCCATCTGCTCTACTTTGTAGACTGGAGACCGCGGTCTCTAAATTCTATTCCTCCGTTCAATCACCACCAGCTCCCTACGTTTTTTCCCGCGTATGCTCGAATAGAATAATTCAGATATTGTGTGTGATACTTCAAATTCAAATGTTTTTTGTCTTCACAACTTAATGTAAATAAATATAAATATGGTAAATGCAACTGGTAAATACTTGCAAACAGTTATTGATTTATCACTCGTTTTTTTGTTTATTAATTAAATAATTAATTAATATGTTTAACCCCGGAAAATCCAGAAAATGAGCCATGGTGTGGATATTTGAAGAGCATAGTTTGGAAGTTGAGGAGGATGGATTACAAAATACAAATACAAAATCTGTTCAGTGGTTGAATTAGAAATTACAAATGTGAGTCATCATGGGTGGAGATTGAAAAAAGGGAGAGAAAACGAGAGTTTGCATTTGTCATGAGAAAGAAATTTTTTCGGCATAATGAAAGTAAAACGAGAAACCACATCAGATTCCCCACTTGACTGAACAAATGAGATAACGAGAGGGAGAGAGAGATAGAGAGAGAGAGAGGGACGGAGAGGGGAGAAAAATGCCTGAAATGAAAACAACATGAGCAAGGGCAAGAAGGGTAATTGCGTATACTGTATACGGCATTCGTTCACATTGAGTAAAGTATGGATGAAGATCTACTGTGTGGAGTCCCGTTTTTCCAATCCTAAATGTGTGTGTTTGTGCGTATTTATAAAACATCCCCCTGTCACCACCTACACGTTCTTGTCATCATCATTAACCAAATCATATAGCCATAGGAATAGCACTGAAGGATTTACATATATTTATATACATAGGCGGAAGAGAAATGAAGGTCCAAACTAGATCATTTTCATTTTCGTTCGTATCTTCTCCACAATCAAGCGGGTAGAGAGATGTCGAGCAAATGAGAGAGAGAGTCCATGTCGGCAGTTGGCAGTCGGCATTGGCAACGGCACGTGTCTCCCGCATATAGAAATAAATACAGATAGTTGAAATCTCAATCTCTCCCGAGATTTCTCCAACACAACACATATACAGATACAAATTCTCTCTCCCTCTCTCTCTCTTGACAAAAGATGCGAGTTAACATTAAATGCGTAAATACTTAGGACAAGGCGGAGGATGACTATGCGTAGTCGCGACTACGGGGCTCAAATTGACATTATTCATATTTAAATTCTGCTAGTTATTCTTTGACATCCATCTCCAAATGCATAAATCTGAATCCGAATCCGAATCTGATGCATATTCATTTATTTTCTATGGATACATTTCACTTCATCCCTTAAACTTTCAGTCCCTGGAGCCAGTACATAAAAAAGAATACGATATCTATGGATATCTTTGAAATCTTTCTCCCTCAAAATATGATTTGAGCAATTTGAATTCCGAGTGTGGATACAAATATATCTGTACAAGAATAGAAGAAGAGAAAAGGAAGGGAGATGAAGACGAAGAGAAAGAGAGCTGACATGAAATGAAAAATAGGGGGAAATATAAAAACTGACATATGCCTAGTTGAATTTAAATTTGAATTTGAATATTAGTTAAATGCGAAGAAAATGTGGGAATGATGAGATTTATATTTTACACACAATCCTGTGACTGTCATATATAATCTGGTCGCACGCATTCCAACGACTCGATTCGACTCCTCTCCAAAAGTAGTCGTCGTCGTCGAGAGGACGTGGCGTTGCATTTATAGTCTTAATCGTAATCGGATTTCTTGAGGGCTTTGAGGAAACTAAATGATTCCGTTTGAAACTGTCTGATTTTTGTGCGAGTAATAAATCATTTTGTCGTTCCATCGTTCGTTCGTTTGTTCGCTCGCTCCTTTTCCTTCTCTTCACCTAGTGCAACCCCCAATCGCGTCCTTATCATCCGCAGTCGTCCGTATCATGGAACTCAATTTAGTTGAAAGTTCTTGTGAATGCGCTCCAATGTGCGGGTGTGTAGTGTAACTGTGTATCTGTATTCTGTATGTGAGAGAGTGTGAGTATTCTGTACGCATGTAATATGTATGAAGGAACTGCAACTGAAGTTCTAGCTCCAGCTTTGCCCTTACTTCCTTCCTGTCTTCTCTTCCATCATTCCATTTCCTACTCAGACAGAAAGAGCGGTAGAAGTAAAACGGAGAGGAAAGCAGGCGGGAGTGGAGTCTTTAGTAAACTCTCATGATTTACAGGCCAACGCATTTTGTCCCACAATAAATGAATGCTTTGATCAAATGATATGCGTTACGTCTGTACGTCTGTCTGCCGAGTTGAGAAAGAGAGCGAGGGGGAGGGAGAAAATTCAATTTCCAATCTCTGTCTCCTTCTTCTTCTTCTCCCCCTCTCTCTCTCTCTCTTCTTGACGTCGAATCTATATAGAAACCCATGACCTAGCATTATTTCTATATTTCCACCCGATATTCTCGTGAATGTGAATCCTTCTCTGCTTTTCTCTGATCGTGAGTGGCTCACAGTTTATTTGCTCTTCTGGTAGATTTGTTTTTGTTATTTCATTTGAGCACATGCTTTCCACTCTTTCCCTCGACAACGACGACAAATCACATGAAGGCTAAGGAAACATGAACATCTTCTTTTTTTTTTTGTACAAATTTGAGCTGAGCAATAAAAAGAAATACAAAAAATACAAGAATATTTTCATGGACGAATGGAAAATCAAATAATTTCAAATGTGTCGTATTTTGTTTTAATTGTGACATAATTTTCTTTCTTCTTTCGTCTACTCATTGCCAATGAGTTGGTGGGTAAATAACTTTAACTATTTGCCTTGAGAATTTGATTAATATGAAA
This sequence comes from Gisinianus flammeolus, assembly GCA_034699125.1. Classification (NCBI taxonomy): domain Eukaryota; kingdom Metazoa; phylum Arthropoda; class Collembola; order Symphypleona; family Katiannidae; genus Gisinianus; species Gisinianus flammeolus. The sequence goes on along the minus strand of JAIUND010000817.1, from coordinate 22,570 downwards.
TTACAAAGCATACCAGAATAGTTTAATTAGTAAAATGTACCAAAATGCTTGTTGAGGTGATGAATGAAAAATTGCAATAAAATTTTGTACATGGGTACTTTTAATTAAAATACTTTAGCTGATTGCAATAATCGAGTGTGCTGGTCGGGCATGAACTTTATAGTTTGTTTGTTATGATTTCATTTTAGGTTCAGAGTCAAAGTTGATTTGGTAGTTGAACCCATCGCCCGACAAGAACAAAGGGAAGCATCAAAGGTAAAAAGTTTTAGTTTTAGTTTTAGTCTGGCGATTCTCACTTTCAATTTTGACTTTGGACGTTTGAAATTAACCGAATGTGGATCAAAGGGCTCATTGAATTTTTCATGTCTAGTCCACAGTTTACAAGTTTACACGCTACTCATTTGAGAAGAGTGTGAATTGGACATTGCGAATTCAAAGTGTATGTAATTAATTTTCTTCAAAGTGCAGATATTGCTTGCGAGAGTTTTTTGTTTGCGAACTGGTTCTATCAGTTCGTTATTAAATTATTTCGTGTACGATGTACATGTCCCATTGGAAATGTGCACACCTTCTCCAAGTTCATTTTCTGTGCACGTGGGCGCAAAAAAAACATAAGATTCGTTGAAAACAAATCAAACAGGAAATAAGAGCGCAATCAAATCATTTGTAGTTGGGACGGAGCCAAAAAGTAATTTTAAAATGACGAGTCAAAATTAAATATTTACATGAAAACTCTTCGAGTTTTGATGTAATGGAAATATAAGATTTAATTCAAGTATATAACTTGATAAATGATTGTCTTTTGTCTTTCTTCAGATTAAGTTTGGATTTGAATTGAGGGAGAGCGAACGGATAGTGAATAACAAGCAGAACCGAGAATCCATCAAGCCAATTCCAACACAAAAAAAAACGTGAGCATGCCAAATTTTCCAAATCCAAATATATGGCGAATGGTTCAAGTCTCGATGAGAATGATAACGACATTAAAGAGTCCCTTGAACAGTAAACTTGATCAAAAGAGAGAGACTTCCCAAATTTGTTGACACTGTTCGATGTCTCGTGAATAAAAAATTCAATGTCAATATGAATTTCTCTTTCTTTTGACTTTCATCTCGTTCCAGCGCCTCCTAATCTTCATCAGACCAGACAATGGTGAACACTCTACAATTTCCTACGCACGTTTTAAATTTTTCTCTTCCCTCAACTATACAGAATTTTACATGGAATCTAGAAAATGAACATTTTCCCAGTGTTAATGTGTACATTCACTCCTTAATTCTTCATAATAATGTACGTTGAACCAATCTCACAATAAAAAAAGTCCAGTGTCTTTCATCACACAAAGTTTGGACGTTAGTCGGTCTCCCCGTTGTCTACCGTTACTCTAAATGTCCCATATATATATATACAAGTACTTACATGGGGAAACATCTGTGGCAAAAAAGAGTTATTGAAAAACTATATGGGGATTTCAATCTATGTATAGGTACATTCAATATATTTCTCCAGCTGAAAACCTCCTGTGGTAAATATGTTTATAAATAAGTGAATATTTCCCCTATAAAATCAAATCGTGTAACTTTTCTCTGTACGAAGCAGATGTGACTACTTGAAGCACCAACAAACTTTTTTTTTTATCTCTCTCTCTCTATTTTCCTCCTTTATTTTTGTTCAAAAAAAGGAAGAGAGAGAGAGGAAGAAAAACGACCGATAAAATAAAATGAAATTCGTTTTAGTTTCGGTCATCCGGTATTCAAGTAATTTACTTAAAATTCCCATACATTTCCTCTATATACGAATAGAAATAGGGAAAAGAAAAGGAAACGGAATGCTTCGTGATTTGTATATTGAAGTAAACGACCTTTTTTCTTTTTATATAATATTTACATGAGGATTTTCTGCTTCTGCTTGTGCTTATTCTCTTTTATTTTTTTTTGCAAATTTTCCTCTTCTTTCTTTTTATTTGCGAGTAGGCCAGTAGAATTTATCTGATTTCATTGGTTTTCTAGTTCTTTAGTCCTATAGTTTTTTGGTCTGTTGAAACTTATCGTGAGACTTGGAGTTTTTTTTTTTTTGTCGGTAGGGAAAACATACGGCACTCTTCTTCTTGTACCATTTGCATTGCAAAAAAATAAATTCAATTTAGAGAACCTTTCACGTTTACTTTTTTTTACTTACTTCATGAGAGAATACTTGGGGGGAAAAAGAGACTGCCCAATCCATCCGTTTCTCTCTCTCTCTCTCTCTCCGTTTCCTCAGACTTTATTGCACCGTTTCTTTTCCCTTACGAAAAACTTTCACATTAGCTATTAGCTCGGTTTATACAACTTGAAGTTGGATTAGTTGAACCAACTTAAATCTAATCCTCGAGCTTACTTTTTAAATGGGATTTATTTTCAAAAGAAAGTTAAGAGGAAAGGACGTATTAAATCTTAAATCTTTCCCCGTTCATAACTTTCCCCCTCCGTAATGTTACACTATCATCATTCCAGCTCTCCCCAACTCTTTTCCCCAACACAAAAAACTTGCTTTCTTCACTTTTACTATTCCCTTTCAAATGCAAAAAATGCATACATGTGAATACGAAAAGCGAGGAACAGATGATTCTATATCTGTAATGATTATTTCCTCAAATCATTACTCACTTTTATTTTGAAGAGTAACTTTGTACACTTCCAAAATCCGAATTCCATACTGCTGGGGACACTTTCGTCATCGTGTCCCCATCGTGTTCATAATGGAAACTCATTTAATGTTGCTACATTTGAGAATGACTTGTCAATTTATTCCCAAATTTTTAATTACTATATATAGTCAAAGTTGAAAAGTTGAAAAAAAAACAAGAATGAGATTTCCCCACGTGGATTATGGAAATTGCACAATATTTTCAATTTCCCGAGACAAGTTTTGGATTTAAATGGTTTTTTTTGTAAATCGAGTCCCTCCGCGCGTTCCCTCGTCACTTGATGGACATTTTAATAAAAACTTGAGCATGAGTGGATTTTCTGTTTTTGATTGCAATTAATTGGCAAACTATGAACTATTAAGTTGGAAATGAGAAAACTAATGATTGTTAATGAGAGAGAGTGCGAGTTTTCTGACTACTCATTGTAACATTGTATAGGTTTAGAGTTCTAGTTGGGAGAGTTGTTAGTGTGCGTTCCAGTAGTTTGGATATCCATAAGAAATTTGTTTTTTGCTACTATGTCAAATTGAAACTTCCTGGGGGCTAATTGACAGATTGTTTACAAAATATTTTACAAAATTGACTTTTAACCAAATGGAACAGAAGAGAAGAAGAGGAAAAGAGAAATATGTATAGCAGAGTTGAGAGAACAAGAACAAGAACGAGGACCCAAAAACTAGAAACTTAAGTCATAAGGAAATGAAAGTCAATTAACTTTATACTCGGGAAAATTAAAACAAAACGAGAGAGTCAACATGGTTGATTCAATATACAAAGACTTGTGTAATCTACCCAAAAACTGACTACTGCGAAAATGTTGTTTGTTGGATAAAACACACTCGTACTTACACACTTTCTCTTTCTCTCTCTCTCTCTTTTTCTCCCTCTCGGTGTCTCCGTCGACAGCTCCATGTATAATTGGAGAGTATGAACGTTCAACAAACTCCCAACTTCAGGACAGACATGTTCACTGTACAGATAGAGACTTTGTATATTCACCTAATTAAAAACTTCATTGAGTTTCCTCGTTTTTCCGACACACAACACCCAGCATGGTGTCTGCATTCAAAATTAAGTGTTTTTTTCTCTCTAACTCTCGCGCGCTCTCTCTCTCTTTCTCTCGGTGAGGATGAGGACGAGACCCACTGCCAAATTCGACTCTGTGTCTACATGTACAATTTTATAAAGTCAGAGCTACATTCACATTAGAGCTAATGTGAATGCCGACTTCCATTCTCCAACTCCAACACCAGCAGCAACGTTTACGTGAACTTGAACGGAAGATGCAATGTCGGTAGAAGCAAAAGCAGAAACGAAAGCAACAGCAATGCCAAGTCGAGTTCTCTCTTTTTCTCTGTCTTTTTCTCTTTCTCTATCGTTGGTGCTAGTCCTTGTTTCTGGGTCTGGTAATTTCATGAGTTGATGTTGATTTCCTACATGTTGCTTGGCAGGAAGCAATGAAATATAGTTCTCACACGTAGCGTGTCAGGCGTCTTTCAACATCTCTGTCACACACACTCGACGAAGCCCAGGACAAGAGCAAATTAATCAACTCAACTTGAGAACCAACTAAAAACACACTAACGAGCTCCACTCTCCCCGTCACCAGTCACCTGTCACATTTACTTTCTTTTCTAATGCACTTCTATGCTAATAATCTCCACTTTCTCTCTCTCTCTCACTCTCTTCATTTCTTTCTCCGTATCAAAACTATTTTATCCCATTTTTTCTTTTTGCTTCCACTATAAAAAAATATCAGAAACTTGCTCATAACAAATTTCTCTCGCTCTCGCTCTCTCTCTTTCTCTCTCTCTCTCTCAATATAAAAATCTGTACATTTTTACTGGTACAACTCGAATTTCGAACAAAAAGTGTACAATGACTTCCTAATTGCATTCAACAACTTGTACTCAAGTCTCACTCTCAACACACTCACAACTCCTAATTTTACGAGAACATTTTGCACTACAAAATAAATGAAGATTCACAAGTCAAACGAAATGAAAATCTCCCATACATTTGGAATAAAAAAAAAACTAGCTTTTACAATTTATTCGGGTCAAATTTCCAAATCAAAAAACTTGAATAGGTTTTGCAGATTTCCGTTTTTTTTTCGCTCCACGTTTTTCCCAAAGTTGTAAACAGTCGAGAGGAAAGTGTTTAGTTTTTACACGCCTGTGTAGGTTCAACTGGGATGTCTTTCACACGCAGTTTCCCAGTGAACTAGTGAACATCAAATAGAACCTGGATTTTAGATTTTATAGGGTTGTACACAGAATACCAAAAAAATAGGAAGAGAGTTTGGAATACGGTTGAGGCTCCATCCCTTCAATAAAATATTCTGCTGGGTTTTTTCTCTCGTGGAGATGTGAAAACTAACCTGGATTATAAAAAAAGAGAGGAAAAGAGAAAGCATATATATATACAGATGGAATAGATTTTAAAATTGCTTGGGATGTAGCTGAAAGATGAATTGTAGTCTATGGGAATTGTAAAGACGAAGACGAAGAAGAAGAAGAAGAAATTCATGTGCATGGAGTGTACATATTCAATACTCGTGTTTAAGTTTCGAGTTGAGCATGTGAACAGTTAGAGTAAAAAAAAAGTGAAAGTCAGAAATGTGTTCATACCTATATAAACCATAGTTGTGCTGTTAAACCCAGACTTTCTCTGTACAGACTACATAGAAAGAGAGAGAGAGAGAGAGATTTGAGATTTGAAAGTGGAAACGTCGACGTTGGAGAGTTGCAAACTTTTACCCATGCAATCAGGTGAAAAGCAAACTTACAACTTACGACTCACAATGCAATGAAAATGCTCCGTGAATAATATCCCATTTTCCTATTCGTTTTCATTCTGTAAGGTACTCTCTCTCTCTTTCTCTCTCTCTTTATGGTATGCACCTACATAATTTCCCTTCATACTCCTTCAGCACCGTCCCAATCCCCCATCGTATTCCATTGCATTGCATTGCATTCCAATCCGTATTGGCACTACGCATTACTGTATTGTCGTATTTTCCTAGATCCAAATCCTACTTTCTTTTCTTTCCATTTCCTTTCCTCCTCTTTCTCTCGCCCGCACTCTCTCTCTCTGTCTCTCTCTCTCCCATTAGAAGGTGAATGGCAAAAAAAAGTCGATACGAGATCTAATGCCAGCTCCCAAAGTTTACTTCTAGTCTGCCATGTCTATTCATGTTTTACCAATTCAAATTCATCAGCCTTCAGCAGATATAAACACCACAAAAGAAAATAACGGAATGAAGGGGGGAAAGTTAAAGTAAAAAGTGAAAAGGTTTCTTCATCTCTCCTTCTCTCGGTTGAGAAATAGAGTCAGAAGCAAAAGCAAAAGAATAAAAAACAACAACACAGGAAAAAACGAGGAAAATTGTAGGACTAAAAATGAGAGAAACAGGAAGAGAAAGTGGAAATAAAGTTAAGATGAGGAAGGGAAGGGGGAAAGGAAAAAGGACAAGAGACAGTTGGAGTAAGACAGTAAGCTTACGGTTAAGACTTAAAGAGTAAGTAGGTAAGTACGAGAAAGAGAGAAAGAGAGAAAGCGCTTTCTCTCAGCCAATTTTCAATATTGACTAATATGTATTCATTTGGATTCCCCTTGTGCATTTGGGAAATGTGGACTTTGAAGCCCCGTAAAAATTGGAGGTTAGCTTACGTTAAGCACATGAGGTTAAGCCATTTTGATTGATAAGGTCGTCGGGAGTCATGGCAGTTGCCGTCGTCGTCCTCGTCGTTTTCCTTCATCTTTCGTTTCCCCAACCCTTTTGGAAGTATCCCAGAGAGAGAAAGAGAGAGAGAGTAAGATAATCAGTCAGTGGATATATAAAGAACGCGACGGTGACTCTCACAATATGATCACCATCCCCATAACATTACGATTACGACTAGCAGGATGACTCCCACACATAAATAGAGAAATCGACTCGACTCCAGAGTATACGATATCTGTATCGATCGTACATACCATTTCATGGCGAGATATTGGCAGTGGTATATGAGGAGCATCAGACGGAGGAATCGAGTCAAAGACAAAGTAAGGCTGAGTGAGTCGGAATGTAATCGTAAACAAAGGTTTTTGCCCCTCAAGTCTACAACTCACTACCTTTTCTTGTTCCTTTCTTCAATCTATCGAGATTCATTGGAGACATCGAAATATGTAGCAATTGCAATGAAGAGAAATAGAAATAGAGCCAGAAATCCAAAAAATGTAGTGAAATACGAGCAATTTCCTCTTAGTCAAACAAACAGTCAAAATCCAAATCAAAATAACTTGCACGTCATTTTTCAAACAACTCTCTCCTGTTTTCCCATCGTCAAATCTCACAGTCTGATTTCAGTGAGCACGCGAACCATTCTCAATCATCAATGTTTGTTATTTGTGTTGGCGCTCAAGCAAAAATATTTACAAATGTCATTGTGTATATATACCTAGTTCGTCTACAGAGTAAATTATGGCGGATTGTTCGGCCATATAAAATATTTCCACATGACTCCAAATCATACAGACAAACACACAGTTTTATTATTTGCAGTCAAATTGTCTTCTGTGAGCATACACAGTATGCAAAATATCTAGAGCAATGTGCGCGGTGAGGTGAGGACCGGTAAATGCCGTCATTTCCTTCATCTCGTCACCGTCAAACTCTCTGTATATTTCAATTCCCATACCCTTCACGTCCACACTTTGTTTTTCTCCCTGAGTGCATGACAATCATGGGGACGTCCCAGCAAAATACGATACAAAGAAATTTGAGATTTTCCACGGGAAAAAGTACAATGATTAAAAATATTTAAATTATAAACATGTCAAGTCAAATGTTGTACATAAATGGTGAAATTTTGTAAAGCAAATTGCATTATTTATGCTGGAGAAATTAGAAGGTGAGACAAGTAAGTAAAAGAAATCAGATGAAGCTGGAATGAAAGCGGTTCATGTTCATAGTTCAAAGGTGTGATAAATTAAACAGAGGTCACATACGAGAAATCGAAAGAGAGAGAGAGAAAATGAAGCATGGGCTTGCGACCAAAAGAGACTGAAAAAGAAAGAGGGGGATAAAAATAAAGAGAGGAAAAGACACAAGTCACCAGTTAACAGCTACTCGTTACACATTCACACGTACCAGCTAAACTACTGATATGGGGGAAACGACTGGGGCACAAGAAAATAAAAGTGAAGTAAAAGTCTGTACGATTTTTTTTTCTTTGGAGAGTTGTTCCATCTAAGTTTTCTCTCCCCCTCCTTTCCTTTTCCTAGAGGACAGAGGACAAGGTGAAAGTAAGAGATTGAGATAAGATGTTTTAAATAAGGTAGTCAGAGTGAGAGAGAGAGAAAGAGAGAGAAAGAGGGTAGAGGAGCAGGCGTGAGTAGGCGGATGGAAGGAATCATCAAGAGAAAGATTTTGAAACGGATACGACTGTATGGCTACGACAACGACAACGGTTACTGCTACGGCTACGGCTATACTTACACTTATAGCTTTCCCCCTAACAGCACGGAAAAACTCCTTGACTTGTTACTGTACTGCGTGATAAGTATGTTCAAAACTCCACCGACTATACGGAGGAGACGAGCAGCGCTTTCTCCATCACTTTCATCATTATGGGCTATGCTTTCTCTTTCTCTCTCTCTCTCTCTTTCAAACACTTTCACTTTACCTCTCAAGAAAGTGACTGTCTCTCTCTTATGCCAAAAACCGTATCTAACTGCTCCAGAGTACACTCAAGAATCTATAAAAGTCATTTATACGTACAAGAAGTCTACGGACAGAAGCATAGACAGATCAAACCAAACCAAACCATATGCCGTCCTCAACTCCGTACATCTACACACACGATATAGATATGTACATTTTGGTTTACATTTAGTTCTATTTATATTTCCAATTTCATCGGATGTTGGGGATAGCATCCAGTTGATCCAGTTGCATCACAGGAGGATGCCTTGCAAATCCAAATCCAGAATGTTGAGATGAAAGCTGTACATTGTCTTATATCGTATATACATTTATATATAGGTATACGTACTTGTATAGGTAATATGAACGAGGTTGTTGAAAGCAAAGTTGGCTGTTCTGGGAGTAAGAAGGAGAACGATTGAGGAGAATCCCATGGGAGACACGGAAAGATTCCTGCCAGTATTCTAATTGAATTCTTGGGATTATCATCACTGGAGCAACTACCGACACATTACCCGAGCTAAGCACATCCACCTTACATTTACGTTTACTGCGAATTGCAAATGTCCTCGAGTGGCGTCCATGGCAAAATTGAGAGTGCGGATGCATGCTGGAGTGTATGTGATGTGTGTGTGTGTGTGTGTGCGTGCGTGGGAGGAGGAGGAGGAGGGAGGAGAAAGTAGAGTACAGGATTGAGAATTGCAAATTCCAAATGGCGGACGGAGGACGGTGAATGCCAAATGGTGAATTACCTTGACGATCACATGGACGTAAGTACACACTACAGTGAGTGAGTGTAACAGTTGTAGTTGTATAGCAGTACCAGTTGCTCCCTCGTCTCAACTCTCATGTCCTCGTCAAATTCGGAAATGTCCACATTCACTCCACTTGATTCAATATTCTACCAAGCATAGGATAAAAATTCCTCGGGAGCTCTGCTCAAGCGACGGCATCTCTACAATACAGTACAATACAGTACATACGAGATATACTTAAACTTTATTTCCTTTGGTCATAACTATAGAGCGCGAATGAAATGCCAGGGAATGGATTCTACAATTACGAATTTAGGTCTCATTTCCATTTCAAACCAGCTCCTCCAAGATTTGACACGAGCAAACATTGTGATTGCATCAGAATTTTCTTAGTAATTGGCAGTAGGTAATCCCATCAAATCCATTTATTTAAATCCCATTCATCATTGATGCATCCGCTTCCGTTCCTATGTACCATACCTTGGTTAACATCAAAATTGTTACGTGTACTCTTCCTGCTCCGCATGTAAAATCTACATAGTCAATTTTCATACTGAAGTTCTGGTACTTTGGCAGAACTTGGTATGAAATGCACACAAAAGAAGATTACAATCGATCGGGAATTAATTCAATAGTAATATGAAATGCATTCCCCCCCATTTTTTTCACCCCGTCCAAAAATTGATTAAGCTACGAATATTCATCATTTTTCTTTCTCATATGGATCACGAAAATGAAGAATGTGGCAATGAAAGAATATTTCGTTACGGTGAATGAATGAGCGATGTCAAAAAAAATCGTGGAGAGAGCTCTGACGATGAGAGCGTTTCAAGCTCGTGTTGTGATATGTAGAAACAAAAACTGCCGATGAATGAAGGTTGAAAAAGATGAAAATCGGCTGTAACGCTTGGAGTTCAGAGACTATCTGTGTACAGTAGTACATTGATGTATTTGAGAGAGGAAACGTTGAGGATTTTACGAGTATGAGGAGCCACATACGATAAAGAAGAGATTGACGAGGGAAGGGAGAGAGAGGCTACAGTTGGTCATTGAAGAAATTTCCTTGAGCCTTAATTCCTCAGCAATCTATCTCTGCCTCGTCGTGGCTTAAATAGCATGTCATGAAATTAATGCACGTGAAGGTTTTCCCAAATAGCATCTCTCTATACTCCACAAAAACTCTTTCCTTTCCCCTCTCATCGTGAACTTGTACAGACAAATGCGAGGAGACTCCTTCTCTCCGTTTATAACCAACTATTTTATACATGTACTATTTGGATTCCGATTTGCTATTTAGGTAACGTCATAATAATGCGAGTCAGTTGAGAGTTGGGAGTGGGGCAACTCAACTTTTGTGGTATGACCAAACTAACGATAAGTGGTTTTCCTCTTTAGTGGAAAAACACAACAAAAGGCATTCTCATACATACTTGATGGTGCATCATAAAAAATCATTTTCATTTTCTTCTGTACAGCTCTCAACTTGAACAACTACAGACACAAAAAAAACGACATTTACTTGTCCATCTGAGATTTGAGCAGCACATTAAAAATAGAAAAAAACGAGGGAAAGGGGGCATGTAAATTATTAAAATAAATGAATACTCTCGTCAGTCATCAGTGTTTTAAGTTCATATTAAAAAAAATTTTGACGTTGACTTGACATTCCAGATTCCAGCGCAAATCCCCCACATTTTACATTAAGGCTTGGCAACGGATCGGATGATCCGAGATCCGATCCGCATCCGATCCGCAAAAGTCGGATGCCGATCGGATGCACATCCGACTTTTGCGGATTCCATCCGATCCGTGCCGAGCCTTATTTTACATCATAAATCTCCCCAATGTAGGCCAACTTCAAAAACAGAACGTATTGTTAAAAAAAACCCTCAGTAGCATTTTTTATATTTTGAATGTGGACATCTCACATTTCAAATTTCACACACACAGAATCATGTTCTTTTCAAAATTGTAAGTTTTGAAATTTCTACATTATTTTTCGTGTATTCTGAGTAATGTGTTTGGACTTGGATTCGGATTTTATTGGCTTTTCAAAAGGATGTCATTGGATGTGGATTTAAAAATAGCTTTTCCTGGACTTTACCGGAAATACGGAGAGGACAAATACAAAAAAAATCTTTGGAATTTAAATTCATAATCTTTCTCTCTATGATATGATATTTATAAATGCAATGGAAATGGAGGGAAATGGGTGACAGAAGACTCGTTGCAAGTATGTGACATTGGAAGTAAAATTTCTGGATGTTTCCTCAATTGGCTTGAGCCTGGACTTTTATGATGAAAAATCTGTGAATAATGGCTGTTTTCGGAAGAAGCTGTGCTCGGAACAGAGAGAGAGAGAGAGAGAGAGGAAAATGACCCACTTGTTATTTTTAGCTCTTTCTTTTCTCTTTGTCTCTCTCCCTCGCACTCATATTTACATAAATAAATAAATACACATCATGCACATGTAAAATACATTAAACATAAATGTGTTCGACCGAATGTAACTGGAGATCCTTCAAAGGTCATAGTTTGCACAGTCTCATGTTCCGACAACTCTAAACTATAACTGACTTACTACAGCTTAGAAACATGAAAAAGAAAGAGAAAGAGAGAGAGAGAGAAGTTTTTAACTGCCATAGCAAAAAGAAGAGAAACTAAATCAAATCAGTAAGTACTGTAAGTACATAAACGGGGTATAATACTTGAGATGAGTGACGTATTTCCATAATATGGGCTACGGGAAGTCCAAAAAAACTAAACCTAACATTATTCATTTGAAGGGAGCAATAAGAAAAATATCCCTTTTCATTCTTCATTGTTCGTCTTGTCCCTACAAAAAGAACAGCGGAAGTTTGGTTTTTTCAAAATTCCAGAATAATACAAAAAACTAAAAAAAAACTGGACTATACATATGGAAATCTCCATGTCAGGAATGAGTAATTGCCATTTTTTTTTAGTCCTCGACCGTCTAAAACTCCCTTTCTATTTATTTATTGCCTCATGTACATACAGGATGTATCGTAGTTACCTAGATATGTACATGGGGCTAAACTGCACATATCCTTGTTCCTCTTGGATACTCTTTAGTGTGTAAAAAAAAGAAGAATGATGCGAAAAACACAATGGAAATTTTTGTGACGCGTCGTGTGTAACTTATAATTTTTTATCCCTTTAAAAAATCTACACGCTCCACAATAATAATAACATAATAACAATAATTACCTAAAAAAATGGATAAAAACAGTAAGATCATCATTCAAACATTGGTACAAATAGAAACAAATCAAGGCTTGTTGGATTTTCTGATAATTCTTTTTCCCGTCAAACTTTAATGCGGACTTTCCTTTCTCTTCAAGCCCCTCAATTTTCTGGCTTCAACTTTCTCACTGAAAAGACGACAGACTGTAGCAAAAAAACAAGAAGAAGAAGATCCGGCTTTCATAGAATCAAAATGAGTGTAGAAAAATCCTTTGGTGGATTCTGATGATATGGTTGGTGGTGCTTGTACCGGATCCGGAAGCTGCTTCAAACAAAAAACAAGAAAACAACAGGGCAGCACTCATACTCATACACTCACAGTACGATATAAACAATCTCTTTTTATTTTTTACCAACCCTCATGCACATGCCGTACATGTAAGTACGTACATGTATGCAGAAACTAAAGGAAAACCTTCCAGCTATTTTTTTTCTTCGCTGGAGAAAAATCTGATGAGAGCATTCACGGAATTCTTCTCCTTCTTCTTGTTCCTCCTGGGGAATGAGAATAAGAATGAAAATACAATGAAAAAGGCACGGATTTGTGTTCAGGATGGTGTTGCTTCAAAAGCGTGTATCTATGTATGCACATGTTTGTCTTTGTTTGAGTATGTGTGTGTTTATGTGTGGTTGGTGTTGTTGTTTGTATTTGGTGCTAAAACTTACGATTAACTTCCTTGGTCCAAGCTCGAGCTTCCTGAGTTGAGTGTTTCTTCTTAGATTTTTCTTCATCTTTGTCTTCGGCTTTGTCTTGCACTGTCGACTCAAGTGAAGTGAAAGTCTGTCCGTTCTGTCTCATACACATTCAGAGTATTACAGAGAAGACAGCACGCATATACATACATACGATCTACGACATGTACACACAAACATTCACATAGTCATATAGACATATAGTAAACGTGTCAGTTTATTTCATTGTCCAGTTTTCAGCCAGCCAGAGACTTAAGTTTTGTTGGATTCGGATTTAGATTTGAAAACCAAGGAAGTTGAAGAAGAAGTAGTTGGAGAGAGAACGGACAGACTAACAGACAACGAAGAAGAGACTCTAGGAAATGGAGGGGACAGAAAAAGACTTGGACATTCTTTTGGACAACTACAACTACAAAAAAAATAAAAAATATATATACACAATCTCTCCACAATGGTTTTCATAGTGGAGAGACTCTTGTTATCTGTTCAGACTATATCTATTTGTTCATCTGTGTAGAGAGGATTATACTTTTTGTACGAGGAGGGAAAAGAGAAAGTGAAAGTGTCAAGCGTGTGTGGGGGGGGGGGCTTCATTGCCTCGTCCTTACAAGAGCTTAACAGAGAAAGCATCACATATTGTCTTCATGTTCTCCACTATATTTCATTTTATCCAAGTTTCCGGTCGGTACTCTGTCCATGAAGCTCGAAGGAATTTAATTCCCCTACTTTTCCTTCCCAGTTTTTCCCTTGTATTATTGTATTATTCAAGGGCACACTCTTAACTTTATTCTTATCGTCCAAACATCAACTCGTGTCTCGGGGAATCCCACTACAAAAACTCAGGAACATCTTAAGCCATTTGAAATCTTTCCCTCCAACATCAACTTTTTAAAAGCCTACACACATACGAGCAGAAAAGTGCTCTGAACAAACAAAACATGGAATTGATAATTCAGAAATGCTATAGGATGTTGCACACACATTGTTTGGAGAGGAACTGCGTGTTTCCTTATATAAAATTGTATAATAAATTGCGCAAATTACATGACATTGTAGGGAAAAGTAAAATAAAAAAGGGGGTTGCCGCAGTGGAAGGGAAATCAAATGGAATTTCTTGGACCTGATTATTTGTCATTAGAATGATCAAGAAAAAAACCATGTCGGTATTTCGTCGGGGAGAATGGTGTTAAAAGGACTGAGCTGAGAACTGGAAATAATAGAAGAAGAGAAACATGACAAAAGAACGACCCGAATATTTCGATTCCGGGGAAGGCGAGCGACGACTGGGAGGATGAGAAAAGAAAGGAGAAGAAAAGGAGAGGAAGAGCGAAGAGCGTACGAGGAGACGAAGAAAATAGAAAGAGAAAGTTGTCGGTGGGGGTGGAGAAAATGTGGGGAAAGGCAGGGATAAAGAAGACCCACACACACATATACAGATAGAGAGAGAGAGAGCGAGTTCGTTTCCTTTACATAATATGCTGTGAGGGGCCAAATGGGTCCAAATGTCATTGATTAATGTGTGTGCACCGCATACGTCTTAATCTAAGGATTGGATACAAAACTCCTCATTTTAATGAAGTCGAGGAGACGACAGAGAAGAAGGAGTGCCTACTTTATGAAAGAAGAAGAGCTGAAAGAAAAACAGAGAGAGAGAGAGAGAGAGAAAGAGAGGACGAAGGAAACGAGTGGAAAGGGAAGAAAAGGGAACGAAATAAAATCCTCTTTCTTATTTATAAGAAATAAGGAGCTACCTACATTATTCAAATACCAAATACCGCCTTCCACGACTCCCAGTAAAGCAATAGAACTAACACTACAACCACCACGTTCATACTCATACAACCAGCCAAAGTCTGTCTCTCTATATGACCATACACATACACATACCGATTCTGTATTCATAGCTCCTACTTTCCACTTTCTCTTTCTCTCTCCCTCTCTTTCTCCACTTCCTATAAAATATTTTCTTTTTAAATTCTGGATCCTCCATGAGTTCTAGGTTAAATTCCATGTGTGCATATGCGTATGTGTGTGACCGTATTTCATATACACCTACTCTCATCTATGCACACATACATTACATACACACACACACGGAATGAAGAATGAATTGAGCCTTCGTTTAGTCGTCCTCTTCTTCTTTTTCTTCTTCCCCTTCTCCCCGTCTCTGTATGAGTTTCCCTTTTTTGCTAACACATAAAGGCTCTGGCCACATTTCGCATTTCCTAAAAGCCCCATGGCTCATATAATAACTTGCAAAAAGTCATAAGTAAATTCATACGTATCTCGAGAATTCTTCTTCGTCTTCTTTGCTTTCTTGGTTCTTTTCTTCCGCACCCGACTAGACAATATTAATCCATATTCGCTCTCTCTCTCTCTCTCTCTCTCCCTCTCTCACTCGCTCTCTCTCTCTCGTTCTCTCTCTCTCTCTCCCTTCTTCCTCGAATATGTACCTCCTGCATGGCTGTACATGAGTGAACTCACTCGCTCGCGTATTATATTATTGTGAATTGTGTATCTCAACTCGTTCATCTCGCATATAATAAAATACGAGCGTGTTACTCTGTTCACCAACGCCAAAGTTAACGCTCTCCCAACAGTACAGCATGACAGAGTGCGTCGTCTGCCTTTCATGTGCAGCTTGAGAAAGAGTCTTTATTCTTTTCACCGAGTCGCTATATTAGATTTCAGACTCTTCTTATTCTTCTTCTTCCCCTTCGTATTCTCTATGCTTGCTGTTGCTATTGCCATTGCTATTGCTGTTTCTGCGGTGTGTGTATGTGCATGTGGATTCCGTGGCGGATCTCTCTTTCCATCCTCCTCTCGTCTACAGATCATATCAGCTGCGTGTTGAGAGAGTTTAGATATTCCTTTGCCATGCTTACCCATCTCCCTTTCTCTCCCTCTCTCTCTCTCGTCAGCTAAGACTGAATTACAATCCAAGGATTACAATGCAAATTCATGTGCAAAAATGTTCATGCATGAACTCGAGAGGAAATGGAAGGAGCTGTTGAGCTTTGAGCTCTGACTTTTTTCCTTCAGTCTCCAAATTCCCCCTCACAAAGTGCAGTTCAAAGTTCATGATGTGGAATTCGACAAATTCTAAATTTAGTGTAGTGTGTTGTAGATCACACGAATTCATAGTACTGACGAGTCGTCAGTAAGGAGTTATACAATTCCTTACATCCGTGTGTTTTGTACCATTCACATTGTCTTGAGATTAGGTAGAGAGAGAAAGAGAGAGAGATAGAGATAGAGATAGAGATAGAGAAAGTGAGAGAGTTTCTACTTGAGTCTCAATGTCAATGCATATGAAATGATGAAAGTTGAGCTTTAGAGAAAGTTACCTTTGGCTGAGCTTTATGTTTAAAATTACATGAGAAGAAACATAAAAACTATACGCTTTCAGTTGATTCTCGAGTTGTTCCTTCCCGTTCTCGTTTTTCTATTGTGAAGAATGGAGGTTGTACTGCAGGAGTCCATTTTGAGCTTGAACCTTAGATCTTAAATCCGGTATGAATTCCCCATTGAAAGCTCAACATAGTGGCAAAGAGTACAGATAGAAAAACATGGAAATGAAACAGCGTAATAAATAAATGATGTAAAAATATCCATGGAGAACTTTTCGGGGCTTTTTATTCATCGTGCGACGATGTGTGTGGTGTTGCTACTTTGTAAGTTGATTTTTTGTAGGTAGGTATCTGTATATGGCGAGAGTAGAGGAGATGAGAAGTGGTGTGTGTTTGTTGGTTTCGGCGTTCTTTGCTCATTGTTCATTGCCCGTTGGCCTCACTATTTGTTTTTCTCTCCTGTATAGTCGGGATAGGGATAGGGATAACTAAAGTAGTTGTTCTAAGCCGTTCTTATCCCCGCAGTATTTTAGCATTCTTTATATTCTTGATTAATTTCTGTAAAGTGCAGGGTCTGTGAAATTACTTTTAGCGAGTTCACGACAATCGACAATCCTTCTGCAATTACTATGGTGTTGTTTGTTTACATTAAGGATTTTTAAATGTACAGAATTTTCTGGAATCCGCAAAAACATTGGAGGGGGGCGAGCAATGAGAATATTGAGAAATATTTAAAGTACTTTTGGTCAATTTTAAAATAAAATGAATATATTCAAAGGATTTTAAAATGATTTGGAGAAATGGAAGAACCCTGTACATTTACAAGTGGAAACGGAAAACTGGTGAGTGTATCACAAGGAAAAGAGAGAGAGAGAGAGAGAAAAAAATGCCCAGAGAATTGCGAAGAAATGCAAATGAACGTGAAAATTAATTGCTTATGCACTAGTGGGGAAAATGTACCTAGTTTCGACCGCATTTAGTCTTCGTGGAATCCACTACCTCGTTCCTGATTAGATTTCTAGCGTTAACGAGATCTCCTCAGTGACTGGGCTTCCTCCACCATTCATTCCCACACACACACACTCACAGTTCCCAAATGCTCTCGTCCACTGTACATCCACATCCACACCCATACACACTCTCTCTCTCTCTCTCTCTCTCTCTCTCTCACTGAATAACATAACATTGCATTACATTTTCACGAGAGTTCCACTATAAATGTAAATACAAAATTTTACTTTACTTTCCTATTCATTTCATCATGGCTCTATACACATTTTACTTTACACAAAACTAATCGCCATGGCATTTCCACTGCTTATACAGCTCCAGCTATATCTCCCCCTTCATTTACAAGCTATAAACATATAAAAATATATAAAATTCCATCGCTCGTTCCCATCCTTGCAAATTACAATTTACAACACAATTATAAATGCACGTTGGAAAATGACTCTTGAAATATTACATGACATGCGATCCCTCGCAACTCTCAGGCTTAACTAGTGATCACAGTTTATTTTCACACATAATAGTCATCTTCCACAGTTATTCATCCACACTCACAATTCACACACACACACTCGCACTCGCACTCACACTCACACACCATCCACAGCCACCACTTGAGACTCTCAGGACTCTCGTGGTCCCCGTGTACCAAAACGTGGTCCAATCCTTTCTAACGGATTGTAAATATATTGTACATTCACAATCTATATATGCTTTTTTATATGTATGGGCATATCAACTTTCTCTCTCTCTCTCTCTCTGGTTGTATAAAAGAAATAGTTGTGACTCTCTTCGTGTGCTCTGTGTCCTTACTCCATGCGAGTAGGTATAATGCAAGTTGTACCAAAAAAGGCGGACAGCGTACCATGAAATAAATTATGTCGGTTAGGATTTTCTCGGGGCACTACTGACTTCTCGTTCCAGCTTTCCTCACCACTTTATTATAATGTGGGGCCATGCAATCTTTTAAGTAGAGTACGAGCAGAGACTTTCAAGGAAAACTGTAAAGTTTTTCTCCCTCCCTCTAAGCCACGTTACAAACGGCACATACAGTTGCCCAGAACTGTACTGCATCTGCACATAGACCTGCTTTCTTGGACCAATTTCCATTCTCTCTCTCTCTCTCCATCTCAAGTAGAAACCGAATGGTACGTTGTTCAGCCAAAACGCAGAGAGTATTTTATTTAAAAGCTTTTTTATTTCATGTACCCACCGTTTGGTCAACTTGACAGTGACTGAAATATTATGAAAATGTTCCATTTTAACATCCTTTAGATTCTTCAACTGTTTTTCAATTGAATACTAAACGCTTGAATGTACAAAATTCCAGATTTTCCTCCTTCTTCACCCAATAAACATTTTAAAAAACAAAAAAACCTCGATTGAAATTCAAACTCAGAATTTCGATGCTATTTGAATTTTAAACAATTTTGGTCACCTTCGCTTCGAAACATGAAGCATGCACATTTCTAATTTAAACAGGAAAAAAGTTTACTTCACCACTATTGTCAGGCGCACAATTCCTACAAGGGCATTTTCCTGGTTTTACATATCAGTAATGTGGAGTTGGAAGTGAAGTGGATGGAGTTTTCCGTTTTACATAATTTGGTTTAATTGGCATCCTTTTAAAGGATGATCCATGACGGGACTCTCATTGTCTATTTTATAGAAAGTAGGAAAGCATGATGAACATTGTACAAGGCCGATAGGAAAGTACGGGAAAGCGTATGAAAAAAAAACGTCATGTATATGTGCCTGTATGGACGTGTATCTAAAAACTGTGGTTGGTGCAACGTAACGTGAAACGTAAACGGAACAATGCAAGTGTACATATGTGTATTAGTTGAGAGAGAGAGGGAGTTTCTCGCATGTTTTAGTTTCAGGCCGAGAAAATACTTCAACGTCAACCAGTAGCAGTACATACCAGCAGCAGCAGAACTAGGACCAACACACTGCCGCCAGCAGCATTCCACTGAAAGTTAAGTCTAGCGTTAACTAATGTGCTGTAACGTAATACGTAATGGGAGCGAGTAAATTCCCCATCTTTTTCACACACACACACACATCCATATATACACGACACGGCCAACCAGCCACAGTTTGCTTCTTTCCGAATTTGATCCAGTTTTCACCCTCTTCTTCTTTCTTTGTGTAGTTTTTGCACATTATTTGAGCCTGATATATTGAGCTTGTCAGCTCTAACACGGAGCATATGCGGAGGGAAAGTTGATATGTTTCCCATTTCCCACTACTACGTGGGAAGTGAGTAGCCAGAAATGTACTTTGTCGATTTTACGGAACCATCTCATGTTGAACGAAACTGGAGCGTGTGACAAATGTCAACTACAATGGACTTGCACATGAATTATATTCTCAACTACAATTTTAATTCCACCATGTTATTTGCTCACAGTCTCTTAAAATTAAAAGTTCCAAAAGAAAATGATCCCAAGCTCCTTGATTCCCCATGTAAAGCAAATGAGAACTAAAGTAATGAAAATGAAAACACGAGGACATTTTAAACAAAAAATAAAAATAAACTCTTCCAAATTTGCAGTAAAGAGCTGTGAGTTGAGGAGTTGAGTTGACAAAAGAAGGAGTTAAATGCTAAACGCCGAGTGTACAAAGAACAAATGAAGTTTTGGAGCTTGAACGTTTATGGAAAAGAAAAAGGATTATTGATATGGAGGAGCATGTGATGGCTGATAAGTAGGAAAGTGTAACATGAGTGATGTTTCATACAGTCCTCACATATTCCTCACATACTCCGTACCCTTATGCTTATGTACACTTTCATAGAAATTAAAAGGAAAGAGTGAGAGAGAAAAAATTCAATGGAACTCCTAGTCAAGATGACTCCAACTTGCTTCCAGTCTTCCAGCCAGCAAGTAAGAAACACACACACACACATGCAGAGACAAGCACACAAACGGGAAAACGAAAAGGAACAAGAAAAACTTGACTGGGAATATCGTGTAACGAAACGAAGTTTCGGCCGAGTCTGTTTGCTGAAGCAACTTTGTCAACTTTCATCTGAGAAATCTAGAGCTGGGACTGGAACTGAAGCTGAAGCTAAAGCTAAAGCTTGGAGCTTCTGGGAAAAAGAGTAAGTGAAAGTAGGAAGTTCTAATGAGTATCAAATATACATGGCTATTTACATAGTTTGTGCCCTATGCAAAGCGTGCAGGGGAGAGAGAGAGAAAGCGAGAGAGAGAGAAGTCAGAAGGCGTAGGGAGATTGAGCTTGATAGAGAGAACACTCTATGTGAATATATGCAAACACAGAGTATTTGTTTTCATGTAAAAACTCGAGTTGGAATGAGACAAA
The DNA here is from genome assembly GCA_034699125.1 of Gisinianus flammeolus. Lineage (NCBI taxonomy): Eukaryota > Metazoa > Arthropoda > Collembola > Symphypleona > Katiannidae > Gisinianus > Gisinianus flammeolus. Next base: position 1,792 of record JAIUND010000817.1, on the reverse strand, counting down.
AGCAAGGAAAATGAGAATGTGAAAGAGAAAGCAAAAGTGAAAGTAAAGAGAAAGAAATTTAGAGAAAAGACGTTGAGGAGAGGATGCAAGTATTTGCATTCAACAAAATTATCCCTCTCTCTCTCTTCCTGTTCCCTTTGTACAAAACATAGAAGGAATTACAGGTACACAGTCAATATCCCAACTTTTCCCCTCCCCTCTTTTATTTTTGTTCTCAGATAAAGAAGAAAAAATTTGAATGCTCTTCATCTCTCTGCAGCTGGAAGGGGGAAAATGAGAAGAGACGCAGAGGAAGAGAATGAAGAGGAAGTTTGCCTGAATGAAATAAAAGCAAAAGTAAACTGAGCGAGAAAGAAAAAACTCCAAGGCAAAGTCTTAATCGTAAGAGAAAAAGTGAGACTTGCTCGCTCTTCATTACCTCACAACTAGACAACTCTGTTTGGTCGTCTTTTCCTTTCATTTATTCGTTTGTAAAAAAAAAAGTCTCACGTTGAGTCAACTCAACTCAACTTGAGACTTTCAAAAGAACGGCTAGACATTCAAGAGAAGAGAGGAAGAGAAACAAGACAGAGAAAGTGAAACAAGAAGAGGGAAATTACGTACAACTTTCATGCTAATCGACACAAATCTTACTTTATTTGAAAGCTTCATGCATACATTCCTAATCCTTGTTTGTGGACTTTCTCCGTCTCTCTCTCTCTCTCTCTGTTTTTGTCTATCTCACTTTCTTTTTCTCTCCCATTTTTTCAACCGTTTTCATGAGACCAATGAATTAACCAAGATTAGTCTGTTTTCTATTTAAATTTCACATTATTTAATACCGTCTGAAAACTTTTCCTTTTCTTTTAATTCGAGTCAAACTCAATGAATGTAATTGTTTTTCAAGGTTATGTGTTTTTTAAATTTGAAACATGTTTTAAATAATACAACAGTACAAACCAAAATAACATACTAGCTGCTTCTTTTCTATTCATGATCGAGACTTGGATTTCCTCGCATTTACTGACTCTTTTCTGTGAACAGTGAGGATTTCTGTGGAACTGATTGAAAAAACGTTTGCAAACATACCAGACCAGCCATGGATTACATTTAGCCTCTTTACGTATAAAGAAATCAAGTTTATTTTGAAACATGTACTCACCAGTCAGTAAACCGCAGAAGGTAGAGTAAATTGTGGATTTTTATTTCGTACCTACATTCGTCATCATAGAAATTCATTTTTCACATTCGTTTGGTTGGAAACGTGGAGTCTCGTCACTCATTCTTCTCTGGCTGTTGAAAGGGGAAGGAGCGTAATGGGGTAGTGTAATCTGGGCATCAGAAAAAAATGTGGCCATCAAATGCATGTGAAAGGTACATTCATTCGTTTTACGTACCATTTTTTATACTTTTATCCATCTCCTTTTCTTCGCCTCTCGTTTCCTCTCAAAAGACTACCAGTTTTTTTTTCATACATACAAAGATATTTGGAGTTTTTTGTGGGTGCTCTGAAATTCTTTCTCTCTTTCTCTCTCTCTTTTGCCTCGTTCTTCATTTCCTTCATATTTTCTTCACGGTAGTTGGGAGTCACTTTCCTTATACAATTTTCTACATGTGTGGCTGCATATGTACAGGGTGATCCACAATGATATCCCCGAAAGTAAAAAATCATATCTCAGGAACTAGTGAAGATATGGACACGATTGAGCAAGCTATTTGTAGAGGAAAGATGAAAATTTTTTGGGCATGCGCACAAGATATTATATGGCAGTGTCCTCGGGGTGACCTTGGGTCAAATGTTGACCTCTCCAAA